>ML109930.1:37416-52359 GCA_003697995.1 Taxidea taxus jeffersonii
TCAAAAGGGAAGCTCAGGGTCACTGGGATCAACTGATAGTTGTTATCAAGACAAAGTCCAGTTCTGAGCTTCCTACCTTCTCCCTGTTTAACAAGGTTCTGGGAACTCGGAGGATTTATTTTCTTACAGGTTTAGTGATGCATTTTTAAGGACTCACAACAATTTTATCCAACATCATTAATGTATTTGCAGGTAATGCATTATCAAAGTACCTATTTTACTCTAATGCTAGACATTGAAGCCCCTCAATTATAGTTATACCTCAATACCACAGCATGACGTCTGGCATAGCATGCCTGTCATCCTCCACATTATTATCACTTCTAGTGTTTAGGGGAGGAAAATCTTACTGGGAAATACAGTTCTCAGTAGATACTAAGAGGAGAGGAAGGGTTTGAGCCTCACAGATTTTTCCCAAGGGAAAAAGAGCAGGAAATGCCCTATCACGATCAGCTACAAAGGTTAGAAGGCAGGGCAGAAGGCAAGCACATCACCCCAGAAGAAGACAGGAATGCAGAATAAACTTCAGGATGCAGAAATTTTAGGGAAAAAGTCAGGAGCATCGCACCTGTAAGCCACACATTTGTATTATACAGAATAGCAATTATAGAATTCAGTCACCAGACTCATAATCCATAGTGGTCACCTTCTAGGCAACAAAATGGTACTTGCATTGAGCATTGAACTAGTGTTTTAGAAGCAATGTTGAGTTGACAATTTAAGTAATGTTCCTAAAGAATATAAAAGCTACTTGTCTTCTACCTTTGCTGAGATTTTGCTGAGCTATAGAAAAAACAAACGTACATACAAACAAACAAACAAACAGCATAAGCAAATTCTATTGTACATTTACAAACTTCTCTTTTGGACTTAATTGCACATCCTCAAAGGAAACTTCATCTTCTCCTCAAGCAAATGGTTGCATGTATGACTACATATGAAATTCCAACTGATAATTTCTGCCACTGTTTATATGATATGAACATCAAGGAGATCATGGGTGAATCTCACTGTAATTTTTTATTTAATTTTTAAAAAGATTTTATTTATTTATTTGAGAGTGAGAGAAAGAAGGGAGAGGGAGCAGCAGGCTCCCTGCTGAGCAGAGAGCCCAATGTGGGACTTGATCCCAGCATCCTGGGATCATGACCTGAGCTGAAGGCAGACAATTAACCGACTGAGCCACGCAGGCTCCCTTTATTGTAATTTTTAAAACAAAGATATGTTTTAATGACTTCTCTTTCCAAATTCATATTCAAAAACTCACATTGCCCAATAAAGAAGCTTTACACAAAGGTGCACAGATTTTGTGCATGAATAAGAATCTCAACAGGTACATCAGCCTTGCAAAAAATGATTGGCCCATAGGAAACTTCTGTAGGTTATTAACAGGTATTAGTCAAACAAGATTGGCAATCGATACTATATACTCTAACAATACTTTGTTTTCTAGCTCTCTCTCATGCATTCATGCTGCACAGAAGGGATTAAGGGTTCAGAGAAATTCTACAGCAAAGAAACCTATTAAAAATAGTTTAATCTAGTGTTTCCTAAATTTATGTAACAAAGAGCACATTTTTTCTCAACAAACCTTTAAATTCTTCAAATTCTTCCAAATAAAGATCAACAGAATGCCAGGATAGAAAACACTGATTTGCACTAATGGTTGTATGTCACTCAATGGTTTGATGTTTAATACAGGTTTACAAGTACCTTTTCTACTTAAAAAAAAAAAAAAAAAAATATATATATATATATATATATATATATATATATATATATATATATGTATTTGAGAGAGGCAGAGGGAGAGAACCAGCAGAGGGAAAAGGCAGAGGTAGAGGGAGAAGCAGGTTCCCCTCTCAGCAGAGAGCCCAACTTGGGGCTGGATCCCAAGACCCTGGGATCATGACCTGATCCAAAGGAAGGAGATTAACCAACTAAGCCACACAGGCATCCCTACATTTTCTAATTTTAAACCAAATTTTCATGTGGAATATCTAGAATAATACTAGAGCACACCATTAAAATTATATACTCATGAAGTTCATGCTCTCTAATAAATAGAAATATTGCATTCACAAAATTAGCTAGGTATATGAAAATGTGAGTTGTCATAACATGGCTCTTTCTATGTTTTTAGAAAGGGTGCATATATTTGCTTGTGCATTTTCAAAGATTATTTGAAATTACCAGTAAATCAACCATGACATCTTAGTCGAATTGAAATGAACCCCAAACCTTTACTCTTTCCTTCTAGAATTATGAAATAAAAATGAAAAGTTGCTAGGGTTATCTAGATTGGATTAAGAAAGCAATGAGAACACTTGAGGTGAAACAAAGATGACAATTTTAAATAATGCGTGGGAAATACATAGTTTGGGTCTTTGAAATAAATGCCATTTTATTTTCTTCTAGTTCTGAATTGTGGAAAGATGTTTCCTGGTAAAGGCAATAAAGCTCATCCAGAAACTAAAATGAAAGCCCTCAACCAAAGACATTGTGATGGGGTCAGAAATTGCTTCTCCACGCTCAGGGTCATACAAAGTTATTGATGAAACTATGCACTCATTTCTTTTTCATGATTGTGTTCTTTTATGTGCCACAACACAACTTTGACTCATTTTTCTCTTAAATATTTTCTCTCCAAATGGGATTTTGGTGACTCTGAATCTTCCTAGGTTCTCACCATAAAAAAAAAAAAAAAAAGGGAAACAATGCTTACAGTGACATCAGCCTTTTTATCCCTCTATTACCTTAGAAAAAGAAGGTACCATTTCTGAGATGATGAATATTGAGTTTTTCAATTTTCCAGGGGGTTCTCTGGAATACTTCAGGTCATAAAGACACTTCCCACAGGCCCCACAGAATCTAAGGGACATCTCCAATCCTTGTCCACAGGAATTCAGGACCACTCCGGTCAACTTGAGTGATCCAAAACATGGGCTCCCCTTGATGCAAAAAAAAATGCACCTTTTTGTTTCTAATAGTACAGACAGAATAGAACTACTACATAATAAGAACCTGTGATGGACCCACATTTCCTTCCAATTAGATACAGTAATTTTTGACACTGAAGAACCTTAGACCTATATGTATATATGTATAAATATGTGTATACTTTTATATAAAATATAATAAAAATAACATTTTATCATTAATATTTTATTGTGAAAATAATATGCTATTTTATATAAAATATTATACAATATGTACTCAGGAAAGCTACTGCATGTGAAATGCCCTTTGCGATATGTAATAGGCTACTGGCTAGGCAGAGACTATAGGGGGCGCAGTCCAAGTGTTTGGGTCATGTTTGAACGTCAACTTCTCAGAAAGACTTTTCCAGGTCACCTTGGAGCTAGTCGTTCAGTGACCCTGTCATGTACCAAGCTGTCCAGATCTCCTTCCCACGCATTCCTCCCTATCTCCCCGAGCGGCCATATTTACATGTGGCCGCGTCTCCCCTGGGACAGACAGCTCAGAGAAGGAGCCCGTCCGCCTTGGCTGTGGAGACCCACGATGGCCAGCCCCATGCAGGACTCCCGCTTTGCTCAGGACCGGTCCAGCTGACACCTGTTGTCCCAGCAGAACTACGAAGAGCACCCAGGTTTGTTCGAAAAACTATCCCACTTTGAAAAAAAATGATCAAGTCGCCCTCCCTGGGATGTTCCCCTGAACTGGGATGAGGGAGATGGCCAGCACAGGAGACACATGACGGGGAGGTCCCAGTGACCCCACTGGAGGGGCTGGGTCCAGGCAGGTGTGCCGTGCACCCGCTCACCCTTCTCACTCCAGGAGCCAATGACAGTGTTTTCTTAAGTTGGTTTGGTAGATTTCTATCCATCACAGCTTGACAAACACAGCTTGACAAAATAATCTTAAAGTTCTGTCTCATCTCTGGGCCTCTGCGAACAGATGTGCCCATTGATACAGACAGGCCCCTACACCCTTGCTCACTTATCCTGCAAACCTTAGCTTAAAACAGTCTTTTCCAGAAGTCTTTCCTTAATTCCTCCAACCTTAAGGGAGACGCCCTTCTCACAGCTCCCTGGCCCTCTCCAGCCAGAGGACTTGTCCCAGGGGCCTGCGGGATTGATCTGAGTGTACTTGGCCAGAGGGCACATTTCCTGAGACTTGAGCCCTGTCTGTCTTGCTCATTGATAAGCCAAGCTATCAGCACACTGCTTTACATACAATAGACACTCAATAAGCCCTGGCAACCAAGGATTTAAAGCACCTAGCCTGAAGCCTGGCCCAGAAGGTGTATTTAATACACAGTAACTCTTACTAGCATTAATAAAACAAACGATATGTTTCAAAAGGAAGGGGAATTATTTGTGAAATAAACATAGTAAGTTAAATAATCAATTCTCAAGAAAATAAGTTTACACTTTTACACATCTGTTACATGTACTGGAAACCTGGATTGAAACATGTATCATAAGCTTGGATTTAATTTAAAATAATAGTAATTTACAACGGTCACCCAGAAGAATGAAGGAAATGAGGTGTTTAATTTTTTTTTTTTTTCAGTTTAAATTACTCCTGGTCTGGACCTCCTATTCAGAAATTTAGTTTCCAGTCGATGATGTTAGTTTCTATAAGTGGTTCGTGGAGCCGGTATCCGTGGTCAGAAAGGCCACGAAAGCACTGTGCAGAGCCAACTAACCGACAGGAGGGAAACAAATGCAAAGTGCAAAATTATCATGTTTTATGAGCCGCATTAAAAACTAAGGAAAAGTACACAGAAAATACAGTTGATTGTAAAAGCTTCCATATTATGAAAAACTACAAATGGAAAAAGGCAAGTTTTTACATAAAAAATTAATTGGTGCGATGATAACACTGTGCAAACATTGGCCTGTGTGTTACATGTGTAGCCCTCCTGGGTGAGAGTTGCTCAGCTTCTTCTCGATACTTCTAGATTAACCTGCCACACTCAGGGGCAAAAGGACTTCTGTTTAGACCCTTAACTCTTCTACTCAATAGAGCTTTAATCTCCCTCTGTTTAAAACACATTTTTCAGATTTATTCATTTGAGAGAGTGGGGGACAGAGCACTAGCAGGGGGAGCAGCAGGCAGAGAGAGAAGCAGACTCCCCAGTCAGCAAGGAGCCCTATGTAGGACTTGATCCCAGAACCCTGGGATCATGACCTGAGCTGCAGGCAGAGGCTTAACACACTGAGTCCCCCAAGCACCCCTAGTCTCCCTCTTTTCATTCATGCACAAGGAATGGGTGACACTGGAGGGTCTTATACTCCATGGTGACCCTCATCCCCAAACTTGGTTGTGAACATGAACCCTTGGGGAGCACGACCCTCCAGGCACCATAGTAGCTGCACCTCACATCTGTGCGATGAAATGCCGATCTTAGGAAAAGGACAGGCTGATACCCTATTTAATCAAAGGCATCTTTTCATGTAGTAATTTCTGGATTGAAAATTCCTATTACTTTATTTTGTTTTTTACCTACGCAAGAATGTTACTTTATGGTAGAGCTTTCTTCTATCTCTGCCAAATAATTCAAAATGCAAACTAGTATGTTAAGTAAGAACATGTTTGCATTACCCCCAAGCTAGTAAATTGTTAAGAGAAAAGAAAACAACAACAAAAACCAGGATGGGGGTTCGTTTTCATTGGCTCATTTATTCCCTCCTTCACATTCCCTCCAGTGCCTGCTGCCTGTCAGGTAATGTTCTCCACACGGGGACCACCTGGGTAGAGAAGCTGGTTAGCACCGCCCCCCGCCAGGGCTCGGACTACTGTGGGAAGAGTTGATAAGAGAAGCGAAGTAAAAGATGTAGAATGCTGGGGAACTAGTACGTGGGAGAGCCCGGAGAAAACAGCAGGGAGGGGCTCGGCTGCAATTTTAAATAAGTTGGAAGATCCCTACCCCCTCCACAGATGATATTAATAAACAACATAAATATAGTTCTTTTATGTATTTAGGATTTGACTTCTCAGCATTATACTATTAGGTTTGCTTTATCCATAAAAGGTTATTTACTTCTTGATGAGCTTACAAACCAATTACAGGGATCAATTAAACATAATTTGTCTTTTCTCCTTGAACATCATAAAAGCATACCTGCAACTTTAATGTGTACATGAGTGAGATACTGGAGTTTCTAGCTCATCCCCACATTAATGGGACTGGCGAGCCTAATGCAGATATAAAGGCACCAACTGATAGATTTTGCTTTTAATGGTCTCCAGCAGGAGTTGACTAACTATGGCCTGAGGTCCAAACCTGGCCCAACACCTGTTCTCCTAGGGCTGGCAAGATACGAATGGTTTTTACATGTGTAAGTGGTTGAAAAATATCAAAAGAAAAAATACTATTTTATGACACATGAAATTCAAATTGCATTCATGAAGTTCCAGTGTGAGTGAATGTAATTTTACGGTAACTCGGCCATGACCGTTCATTTACGTGCTGCCAGTGGCTTCTCTGACAACACAACAGGAGGGCCGAACGGCTGCAGCACGGACTACCTGTGACCTGCAAAGCCTGAAATACTTGCTATCCCCTCCTTCAGGGAGGGTTTGCTGCCCCTGCTATACACCACCATCACGCAATAACTCTTAGCATTCATGTGGTCTTTTTGTCACCCTTCTACTGATCGTTAAGAAAGTAACAGGCTTTATCTCATTAATCCGTATGTTCTTGAGTTAAGAAAAATGATTTAAATTCTTTATGAATTCAACTCTTCATGCACATGATAGGTTATCGTCTTTCTGAAAGTTTCTCTTTTAGGTTTGACCCTTGTGACGAATAGGGAAATCTTCTTGAGGGTCACAGACTTCATGTTTCATAGGATAAACACTAACCAGCAGTCAGAATTCTGTTACAGTCCATTAGTGCATAAGCGGCTGAAAAAGGCTTAGAAAATACACAGAAAGAGAAACCTTAATTCATCTGTTGGGGTACATCCATGTAAGCCTGAACTCTAAATTAAAGAAAATGGGTTTGAATTCTACCAAGAGCCACCTAATTAAGTCTCAACATACCTCCTTTAATTTCTGAGAATGTCAAAGTCCTTGAATAATTGGAGACATGGAGTCTACCAAGATCCATGCCCTTCAAAGAGCAGAGTGAGGGCTCCTCAAGTGCACAGGAGAATGAATCTCTCTCCCTCTGTATTTCAAAAGGAGCACATGGTGCTGGAGCAATACACAGGAGATTTTTAAAAAATGGGGGCCTTGAACTAAGTCTCATCTTATATGAAAATTACTTCACAACAGAGCACAGCATTCCATATAAAAGGTAAAACTCTAAAAGCTTTAGAAAGGGCGCCTGGGTGGCTCAGTGGGTTAAGCCTCTGCCTTCGGCTCAGGTCATGATCTCAGGGTCCTGGGATGGAGTGCCGCATGGGGCTCTCTGCTCAGCAGGGAACCTGCTTTCCCCCTCTCTCTCTCTGTCTGCCTCTCTGCCTACTTGTGATCTCTCTCTCTCTCTGCCCAATAAATAAATAAATAAATAAATAATCTTTAAAAAAATAAAAATAAAAGCTTAGAAAATCTTCAGGCTTTAGGGGAGGGCAAGGAGTCCATAGTTAGTCATGGAAACAAAAGTACGATCCATAAAAGCAAATGTTGATAAATTAGACATGATCACAGTTAAAGCCTTTCCTCTGAAAAACTGTGTTAAGTGGCTGAATAGAAGAGCTACATACTGAGAGAAAAAGTTTGAAAGCCATATATCTGACAAAGGACTAGTACCTAAAATACATAAAGAATGCTCAAGATGGAAAAAGTAATAATCCAACCAAAAATGGGCAAAACACATAAGGAAACATCTCACTGAAGAGAATATACAGATGATAGATAAGGACATAAAAATATGTCCATAATCATTAGCCATTAGGAAATTGCATAATGCCTATGAGCAGAGCCAATAATATGACGTGTCATTATATTTATGTGCATACCCATGGACAACATAAATGCTGTTGGGGATGGGTCACTTATGCATCATGGGTGAAAACATAAAATGGTTCAGCTACTCTGGAAGATCATTTGGCCATTACAACCTAATCATTCAATTACCATTCAACCCAGAAATTAGACTTCAGGGCATTTATGCCTGAGAAACAAAAGTTATGTTCGCACAAAAACCTGTACATGAATGTGTATAGCAGCTGTATTCATAATAGCCCCAAACTAGAAACAGCCCAGAGCGCCATCAGTGGGCAGGTGATTAAAGGAAGCACATCCGTTCCATGGAGGGCTCTCCAGCAATGTCAGGAAATACACTGTGGCTGCAGACAAGGAGCAGGGGGAGTCTCCCCAGAACTACGCTGAGTGAGAGAAGTCCATCTGGAGAGGACACATTCTGTGACTCATTGCACAGAACATTCTGGAATCTACAAAGTTATGGTGATGGAGAACAGATTAATGGTTGTGGGGTTTAAGATGGAGTGTGTGCAGAAGAGACATGGGTGTGGGTATTCAAGTGCAACCTTAGGTTCCCTGTGCCGATGAATGGTCTGTATATTGAGCGTACTGAAGCCAGTGCCCCAGCTGGGATACGTAGTCCCCCACTGTAAGGTGTTGCCATTGGGGGAAAATGGGTGAGGCATCTATAGGATCTCTGTTTTAGTTCTTACAAGTGCATGTGAATTTACAATGACTTCTAAAGAAAAATTTTAATGTAAAAAAAATAAAAACTATATACATATATGTTATAGCATTCATTTGAATTACATATAATGAATATTAGCCATTTCACTTATAAAAATTTTGTATCATATAAAAGTATGTGTATAAACATTTCAATTCATAGTGAAAGGGATTAAAGTTTTATCCAGGTTGACACAAAACTCATGTATTTCTCATTGTTCCTTCATGATGGAAAGCAATATAGGTTTCACGATTGTAAATTCTTGGTCAATATTGGCAAATCTGAAGATGGACTCTATGCGGTGTCATTTTTGCCTATTCCTGGGGACAATGACAATTTCTCTTGGAAAAAATGGGAAACTGAACAAAAAGTCCTCTCCAGTGAACACAATTACTAACCCCAGAGGCTCTATCAGTGTTGTTACCAAGATCCAGGAGGGAGGAAAAATGAACCAGAGGAACAGGATTCCATGCGCAGACACGTTAAAACCTCCGAAAGCAAGGAAGGTTGTAGGTTGGCAGTGGAAAACACAGGTGTTAAGACAGATGTGCAGACAGAACGAGCGACACTCCGAGAAAATTAAACACCCTTGATGATCTGCCACTCGGGAGTTCTGTGTCACAATATTTCAAAAGTGGAAAAATGTGCCTTACGGGCTTGATACAGGACACGTGCTGAATAGCTATGGAAATATGTCAAATTTATCCAGTGAGCACAAGTAGAAATAGAATTCTACAATTAAAAACAACTTCATAGGCAACAGAAATAAGTCAGTCACCTTCCTTTTGCACAAAGAGGAATGTGTATTTCATTAAAGCCAAACCCAGTCTGAATTCCATAAAAAGGTTTCATGCTAATTAAATGAAAATATAATAATTCAAGAGATGCTAATGCATGGCAACCCAAGTGGTTAAACTAAGCCACGACCCCCCAGCCCGTAGATTTTCATTTTTAATTCAGGCCTCACTCACTTTCCCTTTTCCTCTGCCCAGTCAAGTCTTGTAGTTGGATTCTGATTCTCCACTTGGTGTATTATAATACTGGAATTCGTTTTAAACTACCTCATTTAAATCATTTTAAATTAACTTTTTCAGTGAGCTCAGAGAGACACTTATAATCAACCATTGGGAAGGCCATATTGCTGGTAAATAATAAATGTCCAATACAGACAATATCTACAAATCAAATTGTTTTCCTAATTCTTGCAAACAAATGTGCCAACATCTCTTTTTAGTCATGAGACTGTGTTTTTGAACTTTGGATGTCATGTAGTTGTAAAACTTAGTCTATGCAAAGAAATGTACTTTGAAACTCTTTAATGAAAATATAACGGAGTAATCGTGTTCCCAATACTTGACTCAACTTCTCTTAATTAACTTCCTAGGACTGAGCAGCGAGGCAAGCGAACCTCCTCTCGGGGAAGGGATTGTGCGTTCTCGGAGAATTACACTAATCAACAGTGTTTCTTCCATTCTTGCCAAACACAGAAACCTAGGAGAAACCAAGGATATTTGTCCTCTGAAGCTTAGAAATATGATCCTGGTTAAAGTTATTTTTAAACCACCTTATGTCTAATACCAGCACAAATATTTTAATTTTGAATGTCCCGTGCAAGCCTGGCTGTGTTTTGCCTATTTATAACACTGAAGGATCCCTCACTCAGTAAATCATTGCAATTTTAGTTTCTTTATATCCGAAGTCGAAATCAAATTAAAAACCTCAGCCCTCATCCTCCAAAGAGCCTTCTCTAAATATCTACTCACAAAAGCCATCACGATTAAACTGATTATCTGCTTTCCAATTGGTATGAACAATGAACATCTGTGTATTGACAAAAAACAGATTGGAGTAGAGGAAATCATTACCATCAGGTTTTTCATTAAAAGTTTTGCAAATTCGCCTATTATGGATTGATTACAAAGGCATGGTGAATACTTTCAATATGTTATAGAAACCTCAGCCGGCTGAAGCACGGCAAAGATCCGGTACCGTATCATTAACATGATAAAGTGCTATTTATTTATTTACTATCTTCTCCCGTTTTGAAGTCAAAACTACATTATCTATAGCTTTCTTGCCAAGCACGAGTCAGGAGACTCTTCCTGCTGTCCGTCTGAATTGAGTGGTGTGAAGCAGGAGGCCAAAGCGAGGGAAAAATCTAATTTGAGAACTGCAGACTACACCATTTATCACGTAATACTTCCCTGGAGTCTATTTCTAGAACAGAGAATACATAATAGCAATTCCTTAGATCTGGAGAAAACTGGTAAGTCAAAGTGCTTTTATCTTCTGTACCTTCGCGTATAGTCCGCATTGAACTCTGCCACGGTAGACACGGTGTTCCGTCCTCATTTAACCTAATTGCCATCGAAATTATCGCTGACAGGTTTGACTCACATGCTGAAGTTTACATCACGGGTAGGGATGGGGCCAAGCCCTCGGCCAGATGCTCTCATGTATGGAAAACCACACTCTGCGTCGCCTAGTCTAAAAATTGTGTGTGTGTGTGTGTGTGTGTGTGTGTGTGTGTACGTTTGAGGTCATGACGTTCGTCACAGTTCGAATCAGTCTAATTAAGCTTAAGTTATACACGTAATTTTTATATATAAATATAAAATAAAGACTCTGTGCGTAATAGAAATGACATATGTATATGGTCTCTCCTTGCGCTCAGTGGCAGGATTGCCGGCATCTGCGGAGCCCACAGTCTTTTTAGCAATGTACGTGCTGCCGAGTACGTTACTGCGGTCCACACCCCCGCCTGGTCCCGCCTGCCCTGGTTAGCGCGTGAGCTGTCTGGGAAGGTCGACCTGAAGTGACTTTGAGTGGAATCTGACACACGTCTTCTGGGGGCATCTGGAACCATCCTAGAGATGATGAGTATTAGAGCAAAACTATTTTTAAAAAATCATTTGTTTACACAATTCAATCTTGCCAGAACCAACAACTAAGAAAGTAGGAAATATGTAGAAAATGCAGACATACACACAGGACGGAAGACAGGAAGGCAAAATTCTTTGGGTCACTGTGAAGCAGAAAGTAAACACGGGACTTGGCGCAAAGCATCTTTGACCTCTGAGTACCAGGCTCTCGGTAACAATGAGAAAGTCATAGAAACATAATGGGTGTTGAATATTTGGAAAGGGACGTGTAAAAATCAGATAGAATGGGTTCTTACTTATTCTTGGATCCAGAGAATCTCCTAAAAGGGGCTGCGTTTCACGGCGACTAGTAAAATGAAGACGGTGTGGTGGGGCGGGTAGTCTCGGCCAAGGCAGCAGCCAAGGGAAGGTCTGAGCACAAGAGAAAAGAATCTGACGGAAGCAGGGGCGGAAGCAGCGGGTGAGAATGGGGAGGTAGACCGAAGCTGGACCTTGACCGACTCGAGGTCATGCGACAGAGCTCGCGCTTTATTCCAACGAGAGCGAGAGACTTGAGAAGCTTTCAAGCAGGTGCTCAGTGTGGTCAGATCCGCTCTCTGCCAAGGGGGCTCTGCTCACATCCAAGTCCGGCACAACCACCCCGTGGACAGAGCCTGGGCGGGAGGAGACCCCGCTGTCTCGGTGGCGTAGGTGATGAGGGTCCCGTGCAGATCAGCCACCGCGGATGGCCTGTGGGCTGGGACAAGCGTTCTAGCAGAAGCAGAGAAACAAGAGGAAACCCGGAAGTGGACAACGGTAGTCATAGATATTTATTTCGAACTGTGATTTCAGCACTTACATACTTGAAGTAAGGAATCAGGGAGACTGAGAGAGAGGTCGACACCCAGAACAAAGTCCCCACGGCAGCTGCGTCGTTAGGGCGAGCCCTGCTCCCGACAAGGAACAGGAGTGAGGAAACAGACATTTCCGTCGGTCTGTTTGGAGGTAAGCAAAAGGGCACCCTTCTGATGGCTGCTGGAGGTAAGCAGAAGGGCACCCATCTGATGGCTTTGACTCTGCTGAGTATGACTTGAGGTCATCTACTAAGTGCAAGAGGATAAGACAAGTGTGAGCCTTTGAGGAAAGGGGTGAAGAATTGAAAATGGTGAGGTGAGCGGGGACAGGAGCTCACCAGACAAGTAAATGACCGTGGCAGAGCCCTGGGCTGGTGGTGGCCAACATTTATAGTGGAGAAGCTGCTGGCTCGTGTGGTTCTTGTCAGGAGCCCTCTCAGCCTGCATGAGAACGGGGATAGGCGACAGTGCCCGAGAGCCCACAAGATAAGAGGGTGCAGCGTACCGTAAGGGACGTGATTCTGTGGAAGGCATTGCTCTGAGGGGAAGCGGAGTCATGAGCTAAGAGAAAGGACTGGGAGGGAGAAAGCCACAGCCTCCATGCCCCAGTAAAAGCAAAGAAATCAAGTAAAGGTGGGGAGGGAGGACAGGGGTGTCAAGAGGAGAGTAGAAGAGAGACATATTTGAACGTAACTTTTCAAGCATTTTAGGTGAAGCATAGAGAGCGCACATCCCAAGACAGGTTAGGGAAGTGCAGTGGAGACCAAAGGTAGAAGACAGGAGCTGACAGGCCCAGAGCTGGACTGGTCATCCAAGGGCGGGGAAGGGCAGGGCAGGATCCACAGGAACCAGAGATATACAGAGGATTGGTTCTGAGCGGCACAGACGTGCTTCCACTGGTGCTATAAGCATATACTCCATAGACGTAATTGTCCAGTTGCCTCTCCCCCACCACTGTTGGTGACTGGGGCGATCCCTGCCTTCCACAGTGCTGGGTCTCCCGCACCAGCATCGTATCGGAAATGCAGGAAGGGGTCAAATATTTGTTGGTAAGTAAATGCCATTCATACATGAGTGAAGAAGGGAACGGTTAAATTTCTTACCACCAAATTAATATAGTTATGGTATGACACACACTATGAGGTTAAGGGTCACCCTTATCCTGGACAGGGTATGGTGGGATGGTCAACCTCAAGTGTTATTGTCACAAGTGATTTGCAGGTCCCATGCTCTCACTACCAACTCAACTTATTTCTGAATGTCATGTTTTTAAGACATTGTAAGAATTCAGTCCATTAAATCTGGGAGCATTGCCCTTTCCTTAAAATAAGGTTGCTCGAGTCTGCCTAATACAACATGAGTTGATTTAGAGTTTGAGATTCGTGGGACATTTTATGACCAAGGTCTTAGGAGAGGGTCACCACGCTGTGATGGTCCACAGAAATCACAGTTGCCTGAGGTCTGATGCATGAGCTTCGAGCTTGTATAGGGTTTATATCAGCAGAAACACTGTCATAGATGATATTCCAACTGGTAGTTCTATAGAAAAATGTGGATATCCTCTTTTATTGTCAAGCATCAAAGAGACGTCCTTAAGAAAATGGAACCATTGTGCACTGTTGGTGGGAATGTAAATTGGTACAGCCACTGTGGGAAACAGTACGGAGGTTCCTCAGAAAATTAGAGTAGAATTATGGGATGATGCAGCAATTCACTACAGGGTGTTAATCCAGAGAAAATTAAAACAGGATCTTGAGTACATATCCTCACCCCCATGTCCACTGCAACGTTGTTCACAGTAGCTAAGATATGGAAACAACCTACATGTCCATCAGTAGATGAGTAGGTAAAGAACTAATCCCGTTCTGTATGTTTATCTTCACATCGGTCCATATCTACATCTCTACAGATACATTATGGGGTAGTATTCAGTCTTCAAAAATGAAAAAAATCCTGCCATTTGTGACAACACAGATGACATTGAGGGTATTATGTTAAACAAGATACATCAGACAGATGGGTACTAAGGAGGGCGCCTATGCACGGAGCACCGGGTGTGGTGCATAAACATTGAATTCTGGAACACTGAAAAGAAATTAAAAAATAGATAAAAATTAAAAAAAAAGATATATCCGACAGAGAAATACAGATATTGTATAATATCATACAGGTGGCATCTTAAAGGGACAAATTAATAGAACTGGAGAGTAGAAATGTCTGTTACCACGGCTGGAGGATGCAGCAAACGGGCAGATGTTGGTCAAATGGTACAAACTTCTAGTTACAAAATAAATGAATTCTAGGACTCTAATGTGTGGTGATCATAGTGAAAAATACTGCATTATAAACTTGAAAGATGCAGAGAGAGAAGAAACGGCAATTATGTGTTGTGAGGGAGGTGTTAACAAAAGCTAAGATGGCAATCATTTTTCCAAATATAAACGTATCCAATTGCTAGGTTGTACACCTTAAACTTATACAACTGCCTTATTATATTTCAATAAAACTGGAGGGGAAAAAAAGGATGTATTCTCACAAACAGGAAAGGTGTCATTTACACGTCCTGTTTCTCTCCTTTCTTTTTCTTACCAGTCTTGATGGT
>ML109930.1:52759-81611 GCA_003697995.1 Taxidea taxus jeffersonii
GCTAAAATCCCCGCTCTCCAGGAAATTGCAGGATTTAAAGTCTCGACTAAACTGGCATCTTACGCGCTATCACCTCAGGACATAAGCTTTGTATCACCTCAAGCAGGGGCTGGTGATCAAGGCTGAATGCACTCTTTGAGCCTGGGCTGTTCACGGTCCATTCGTGTGAGAGGCCAGTGATAAGAACTGACTGCCAGTTCTCCATCGGTCCCATGAGGGAAGTTCCGGGAGGGCAGAGAGGAGCAGCGGTTCCAGCTGCCCCCCAGAACCTTGGCCCATAAACCTAGGGTCCGTGGCTGGGTCTCTCCTATACAACAATCCCACACGGATCTACATCTGGCAGCCCCCATGGGCTCTTCCATTATGAGCAACAGATGAGGTTTTTTTTTAACATAAAAGTGTACCTATTAAATAATCTTTCAATAAAGCAAATTAGGAAGAGATGACATGTAGCCACTAAGTTACAGTCGAGATTTACGAATAAATCAATCTCAGAAAATCTGAGATGCCAAGTGGCTCCAGAGCTGTGTTCCCGGACCATGGAAGGCTGGCTGGCAGTTTTTTTTTTTTTTTGAAAATTTTTATTTATTTATTTGACAGACGGAGATCACAAGTAGGCAGAGAGGCAGCAGAAAGAGAGAGGAGGAAGCAGGCCCCCCCGCTGAGCAGAGAGCGATGCGGGGCTCGATCCCAGGACCCTGAGACCATGACCTGAGCCGAAGGCAGAGGCTTAACCCACTGAGCCATCCAGGGGCCCCTGGCTGGCAGTTTATTTAACCCTCAGAGTAAAGGTCAGTTTTGTGTGCTGAACTCTATTTTCTTGCATTTTATGCATGATTAAATGGCAATTAAGCTTTAATGAAATGTGTTAGGCTGATTACAATTAGCATAACTGCACTAGTCAGTGCATGTCCTCATGTTACATGCTGTGCCGAACGGGCAGGACAAGGGGCCTTTAATGGGGCTTGCATATGTCGTGAGCATCAACAGCTTTCCTAGCACAGAAAGGCTTGCCTTACGGCCAGGTGAAGTCAACACACACGGAGAAGCGTGCGATCCATCCCCTACTCCGCCGGTCCTCATGAAACACACGCAGGCATCCAGACTTTCAAATGAGCAAGGACTGTTTCCTGGCCCAAAATCATTTCAGCGCACAGAAAAAACAATCATGTCTTAACGAAATAACAAAATTTATCAAATGATAGATTAAACTGTATTCGTTTTCAAAATGGGTATCAAACTTTATAAAATAAAAATGTCCTGCCTGGTTTCCAAATGGCATCAAGATATTAAGGAATCAAGTATAAATAATTTTCTAAACAATTACAACATGTAAATGGTCAACAAAAATGCCTGACTTTTATTGCACTTTTATAACATGTTCTCAACTAGTCAGAATGCAGTCTATATCGGGCCACTAAACTGATAATAAACATTATGAGAACATAATTTATCTTAACCGTCAACATCGGGTAAAAACAAACCCAGAAGTGAAAGCATCGTAGTATTAAAAGCAGCATTTAAATATGCATTATTGAAATCTTCTCTTAGAAGTTTCGAATGAAGCCAAAGTTAAGGCGAAGGGCAGCGTCACCCGCGGGGGCATGGAGTGGCCGCCACGCAGCCACAATCGTCCTAGTATTTCCAAGCATATTCAATTAGTTAATACTTTTTAGCCCCTAATGGTCCGTCATGTTGCAGAAGTACAAACACAGTCTGCCTCCCAGAGCGCAGTCTGCTGACTGCAAACGGAGTCCGCGCCGGGAGCCCGGTAACGGGTGTGTGGCTCGGGCTGGGAGGCGGGTAAGAGACCCATGACTCATTCCGCCCAGGCAACCTGAAGCGGCACTTGGGCTTCCCTGAGCCAGCAGAGAGGAGAGGGTCTGTGCGCAAGCAGGTAAAATGGACACGCGCCGTGCGGGCGGGCATGCCAAGGGGGGGTGCTGTCCGGCTGGAGCGCCCCTTACCAGGGGCTTGACACGGTGGAGGGCAGTGACTGTGGGTGACACGGAAAATGTGGATGAGGGGAAGTTGGCCCAGGAGATTTCAGTGCCTTCCTTTCGGCAATAGGAAGGATCAGAAATGCGGGACGGGATGGGAAGACGGTGGGGAGTTCTGGCCAGAAGTGAGTTGTCACCTGAGCTGTCGCCCTGAAGGCGCATCCTGCTTCCCGTGCTCAGGTGAGTGAGGAAGTGGGCAAGGACAGGAGACAAGAAGCCAGTTCGTAGCCCACGACAAGTCAGCCCGATCCCAGACGACTCAGACCAAGTTGGCAGGAGGACGGGCTGAGAGAACGGGTTGGAACTGGGGTTTTGAACAGGACCTGACTGAATTTGTTGCTGGACGATACGTGGGATGCGAGAAAAAGAGTTTTATAAAAACAAAGGCTTTGTCCGGAGCAACTCTCAGAACGCAGTTGACATCTGTGATGGCTTCAAGAACATCAGGCTCGGGACAGGACTGCATTAGCAGTGGGGTCAGGTGTCGTGGGTCAGGTTCCCCGCTCCGTGTCTCCGCATCAACGCGGACGACAGCGCCGACTCGACAGTCAGCGTTCAGGGGAACGTGGGGTGATGGGAGGGAGCGTGGCTCATCAAACCCGAGGACCGGGTGCTGGTAGGGAAGGAACACGCGAACAGCCAGCCTTTACAGTTTGGGGGAAGGAAGTGGAAAATCGGCAAAGAAGGCTGCAATAGGGAGGCCCCCGGACTCGGGAGCACTAAGAGAGAAAGGGAAGCCTGGAGCGTTGACGAAGGTGTCGTGGGGACAGGGACGCGGGCCGATACAATTACAGAGCTCCAGCTTACAATGGAGTTCTGTGCCTGCGAGGTACAGCAGCACGGATGTCCAATTCTCATGCCCCAGATTTATTTAAAATCTGGTGATTCAGATGTCTCTAAGAAAACCAATGGCCAAACAAATATTTTCCTCCAACATTTCAGTGACAGCTGTGATTCTTAGTCACATACTATTGGTGTACTAGCCAGTCAAAATGGTTTATCAAGAAAACCCCAATGTAATACTAGTGCATGAACGGCACTCTTGCCGGCAACAGTGGTCATCCTTGAAACAGCAGTTACGTGAGGAAAACACTCCTTTCCAGTTCCGTCATTTTAAATTTTACTTTGAACTCACAGTGCTGTACTAATACTTCAAATTCTAACATTAGCTTGACTGATGAATGGTGAAACAGTCTGACATACATAAAGTAGGTTTTCTTTCTTCTTTTACCTTTTTCCCCCGTCTCAAGATGGTAGACACACATACACGGACTTCCTTCCTCTCCCGTAGAGAAGAGGAGCGAAGCCCTTTAGGTCTGGACGGATAGGTTCTTTTGCAGATTTTGAAGAGACTAAGCCTTTGGTTTGGAAAGACTCCAGCTTGAATTAGTTTTCTTGCTGGAGCCTCTTGTGGAGAAAGGAAGGCTCTGGAACTGGAGTGATGGACAGGGGCACATTGGTCACGGGTGTGGGTAGGGTGACCAACTGTCCCAGTTCGCTGGGGCTGAAAGAAGTTCCTGGAACATGGGCGTGTCCATTTTATAATCTGACTAAAGTGTTTCAGGAACTTCTTTGCTAAAGTCAGGCAAGTCCTAGGCAAACTCTGACAAGCTGGTAACCCTAGGCGTGTCATCGAGTTCTGACACACAGTGTCCCACTCCCGCTGGTATTCCAGAAGTGACAGATTGTGCTGCGTGGTTCATGGAGCATCTTGGCTGTGGAGATGGCCGGACAACTGTCCGTGTTCCAGCCTGTGGGCTACAGATTGAGCCCAGGTGAGACAGATCAGTGTGGCTGCCAAGAAAAATGGCACCCAGACAGACCAGGACCACGTGGGGACGCAAGAGTGGCGGTAACAGCCAAGAACAGAGAGGACCTGGTCCTCCCCTATACACCCCGCGGAATATATCTTTGCTTCCCACACACTCCAAAATGGGGAGGGAGCTCTGTGAAGTCAGCTGACGTCAGGCTTCTCGTCTACCTTAACACATGGGAGCTTGAACTGGATATAACTTCACTTAGAAAAATGAGAAACGGGATTTGTGTTAATAACTGAGAGAGCGGAACACACTCTTGACCATTTCATGTGCTTGCCGATGTGGCTTATAAGAATTGTATTTTTCGGGATTGAACACAAAACATACTGCACACTCCTGATAGGATCATTAGAAAGGGTTTCTTTCAAAGGTAGAAGTGTGCTTACTGGGAACTGGTTATAAGAACTGGAAAAGAATGTGGATGGCTTCTTGAGAGAAGCACTGAGCTCTGACTGGGGGGGGGTAGAGCCAACCCCGGGAAACCAGCAGGGAGGGAACAGGGCATAGGGGAACCATGACCCCTCTCTTTCCCTTGTATCTCTCATGTCCTGCCAGAGCTCCCCATTGGATGAATCCCAACAGTACAGAAGACTAGTTCACCTCTAGGGTCAGAGAGCAGTTTGAGAAATGGAAAAGATAATCTATAAGGCAAAGGGAAAATGTACAATACAGAATACAGAGTTTTGGAAATGCAAAGGTCCTTGGAAATTGTTGCAGTAGCTTCGATTCACAAATAAAGCAATAAGGACAGAGACAGGAGGCCAGTCACAGACCTTTAGACGTTAAGATGGAAACCCACATTTCCTGACTTAGGGTCCAAGATAAATTTTTCTAAATTATCCCAAACAAAGTTTGTGTGTCTTGTTTCTTTCCCCTTTTTACAGAGTTTTAAAGACAACCTTGAAGAAATCCAGTCACAAAAAAGCCTCAGTGTCAGCAGTATATTTTTGCTCCTAACATGGGGTTTTCCAAAGCATACGAGACTCACGGACTCCGCAGCTGGAAGGTGGGGAGGGAAAGTTCTTGTGCAAGGTCTTGTCAAATTTTATGAAACTGCCAACTGTCAAACATTTTATCTACAAAAATGACAATTTCACATGGTTCAAACTGGAACATTTCGAATGCTGAATTTAAAAAATAATAAGCAAGTTTCATTTCTGTAGGAATTTTAATGGGTGTGTTCATGTTGATCACAGCCTAAGGATCAATGCATGAATTAATCAATGAATTAATGAGGAGAATCAAAACATCTATGATTCTCAAATAACTATACTAAAGGGACTATTAAAAAAAAACTAGGAAGTTGTCTTTTGGAGAGAGGGAAATCATGAAGGAACATGGAAAAATAAGTGTCATCTGGGTTCTGTAAGAATTTAATAAAGGGGAAATTTTAAAAAGGCCAGTAACAAGAGCATATGCCCCATTACCCTACAATCCAGCAGTCCTAGTCCTTGGTAATTGCCAAAATGAACTGAAAACGTTCACCCACACACAACCCTGTGCAAGAGTGTTTAGAGCCACTCGATTCCCAGTTGCCAAAACCTGTAAGTAACCAAGGTGCTCTTCGGTGGGCGAACGGATGCATGAACCGTGGTCCAGCGGGACCATGAAATATTTTCCATCACTAAACAGAGATGAGTCACCTGTCTCTAGAAAGAGGTGAAAAGACATGGAAGAACCTTACATGCATGTCGCCAAGTGACCGAAGCCCGCCTGAGAAAGCCACGCACTATATGATTCCAACGCCAGGACACTCTGGGAAAACCAGAGCTCTGGAGTCAGCCGTTTGACTGTCAGGGCTGGAGGGCACCGGCGAGGGATGGGCACTCAGAACACAGAGGATTTTTAGGGAGTGGAATTACTCTGTGTGGTACTATAGTGGTGGACACACGTCGTTGTACATTTTTCTAAACCCACAGAACGTCAACCGCCAAGAGTGAACCCGTGGGAACCACACCCCTGGGTGATGGCATGTCACCAACAATTACCACGGGGGAGGCTGTGCGTGAGGGGGGAGCGCAGACGGGGAACCTCTGTACCTTCCCTTCCATTTTGCAGTGCACCTAAACCTGCTCTAAATAATCATGTATTTTAAAAAGCCCAGGTAACAACGGAATGCATAGGAGCGAGAAACAAATACCACCTTACTGCGTTGCTAACTTTTTTGTTTTGCCAGATAAGGGCAGTAAGTCACACATCCACCATCTACTCATCCCCATTTCTGAAGATAAAAAGAGCAAAAATCTTAGAATAAAGGAATGTTTTCCCCTAAACCAGGTTAGCTGGAACAAACTTACCTCAAATATTTTTACAACAGGCCAGTGAAAACTTTAGCACATGTTTGTGAATCACTGCACTGGAAGCACAGTGACACGGGAGATTAAAAATTGTGCCGGCGATAATTTCATTTTTATTAGCAACCTTTTAAAGCATTAAACTGAGCTAAGTGCATTTTCTCATGTAAATCCTAAAAATGGTTCGCAGTGGCCTGCCAAGAGATAGCTGAGTGGGAATGGGCTTATGTGCGAATTTCACCTGTTTTATGACCGCGGCCGACCCCGCGCACCACCACGGTGCATGACCTCCCTACAGGGTGCCATGGGACGGGTGCTCAGAGGGTCAGCGTCCACGAAGCCCCGGCACTCCTTCCTTCTTGCGAAACTGCTCGTTAAAACACAGGCCAGACAGCAAAGGTGGAACCTCTCCGTCAGGGCATAAGAGCTCCGGTGTGCAAGGGAGAGGTCCCGTGGGCGATCCGGTTGGGATTACTCTGTCACTCGAACTACCTGAAACCCTGGCCCAGAGGAGGGGGAGCACAGGGCCCTTCTCTGCAGGACTGGACAGCGGACCCTCCTCTCTGATTGGCAGCTGCACTGCGTGGAGACGTCACAGCCAGAGTGGGGCAGTCGGGGGGCCTGGCGTTGGTGCAGGTTTATGGGGCCGCCCGAGACCAAGTCCCCGTTCAGGTAGAGACCAGCCTCTGTCTCGGGCCCTCATCCTGCTGGTCAACTGAAGCCTTTAAAATGACGCGTCTCTGCTTTCCTGTAACTTCGGAGATGCCCCGCTCGCCCTACCCGGTCAGGGACAGCTTGTCCAAAAACGAACCTTCCTCTCCCCCTGCCCGTTCCGAAGGTCACATCATGACGCTCAACAGAAATGACCTGCACGAGGGGGTAGGCCCAAGGACGCGAGGCAAGGTCTGGCGCCCCGGCACCCGGGGACCCGCGCGACGAGAGGGCGGCCGGCACCTACTTGAGAACTGGATGGAGAAGCCCGACTTGCTGATGAAGAAGTCGCTGTCGAACTGCAGGGTGAGCGCGCTGAACGTGCTGTGGATGTCCTCGGGGAGGAGGGAGCCGCTCCACTCCTTGAGCAGGATGTCGCTGTCCCGTGGGCCGTCCCACACCTTCAGGGTGTCGTGGGCCGTCTCCGTGTCGAACACGATGAAGTGCAGGCTGTGGAGAGAGCACAGCTGCTGCTTACTGCCCCGACGGCTCCCTGCGCCACCGGAGCCCCCGGCACAGACGTGCGCGTGCAGGAGCTCACCGGGCCGCCCCCCCATATACACACACGTGCCTCGGGCCGCCTGACCCTGAGAAGCCTCGGACACATGCATCCTGGGGGGCAAGTGGGAGTTACCTGGGCAGGCGCTCAACACGGAGCCTGCCGTGCTCGGTGCTGAGCTAAGTATTTAAGGACCAAAACAATTCCTTCTGAGACTGCCCGTTCTTTGTGTAATTCAAAGCTTTCCCAGCCTCCCAAATCAAGGGTGAGTTTGACTTCCCTTTGCTTTAAGCAAACCAAGGATTTTTAAGGGCGTTCGTGTGGTTCCTGAGATGCCCCACTGGGTGGCAGCACGTGTGCCAGGGACAGGCACCTGCAAGGATGCTCCTGCACAAGGACATGGTCCTTGTGTCTTCACCATCCCATCTGCCATCCGGCACCCTGCTTCTTTCTACCCAGTGCATTTTCAGAAAGATACAGTGTTTGGAATTCCAACACAAAGGCGGAAATGTGTCATAGGAACTCCTTTCTTGATAACATTTTAACACACTTCCACCAGAAGTCGAGGTCCTTCCAGAGCGAGGGGAACCTCGCTGGGTCTGGAAAGGTCGCTCCTAGCTGCGGCCGAGGTCGGGGGAGACGGCAGCGGAGCTGCGGGAGAGCTCACCCTCCAGCATTTCCCGGCAACATCACAACAAATGACAGAAGGGAAGTGGGACACGGACCCTGATAATTTCTTCTCTGTATATTATATTCAAAGAAAGTGTCTGTCTCAACTTGCAGAAAGTACATGCCGCGTGGCATATTTTCAAGACGTTTCATGTGAAATTTTTTAAAAGATTGTATTTACTTATTTGACAGACAGAGATCACAAGTAGGCAGTGAGGCAGGCAGAGCGAGAGGGGGAAGCAGGCTCCCCGCTGAGCAGAGAGCCAATGCGGGGCTCGATCCCAGGACCCTGAGATCATGACCTGAGCTGAAGGCAGAGGCTTAACCCACTGAGCCACCCAGGCGCCCCTGAAATATTTTTGATACAGAGGAAAGTACGGAGGGTAGCAGACACTCTGGGCCTACTGCCCCCCTCCCTGCTCACCTGTTGCCCATCGTGCTTCAGATCTTTAAAAACAAAACCCTATAGACACAGCCCCACTGTCCTTCCTTCCACTTATTCATCTCTTCTTCCTCTCAATCCACGTTCTGAAATGTTCACAGACCGTGTTCCGTTTATGTTTCGATGATTTTCACTGCCGTGTTGTGCATATATATCCCAGGCAATATAAGCTCCTCATCTGTACATTCAACACTGATTGCATAAGACATGTCATTTTGGCGTTGGATGTGCCCCTACAAGCTGCTTTTTGCAGTCAGCATTATGTGAAAGCCCCCCCTTCTCTCTCTGTCCTGGAGGATGTAGATTTTCTTAGTCCACTTTACAAGCATGCAAAAGTGCTTTATTTTTCTAGTCGTCTACTGAAAAGGAGTTTGCTTTTGCACTTTTTTCATTGTGTGTGTGCATGTGTGTGTTTGTTTATTTTTGTTGAGATGTAGTGGGCACACGGCAACACATGAGCTCCGGGCGTACGACACCGCGCTCCTACACGTCTACACTCTGCACTACGCTCCTACATGTCTATCACTGGGGTCTTTCCAGGCTCAGAAAGAATCTGCTGTTCTGCCCAGGGACTGTAGGTAGTTAGTCTCACAGTAATGCACACATACCCTTGTTCTGGCTTATCTTTATCAGTATCTGACATTATCTGACTCTAGGGGCTGGGAACATGGAACACAGACATCTGATGGTTGAGGGATGGTGGCCTGTGCAGATTCCATTTCCCTGATTTCTCAGGAGGTAGAACCTATTTTTGTGTCTCTAAGGCGTCCCTCTTTCGGCCCGGTTCAGCATTCCAACAAATATGTATTGATCACCAGCTGTGTACCCAGCACTCTTCCAGAAATTTCGGGTACATAAGAGAATGAAACAGAGAACGTGCCGTCAGGACACTGGCACAGTGACGGAAGGAGCCAGCGATAACCCGAACCAGGACTCCACACCGGAGGGAGGCAGACTGTGTGTTTGTGGGTGGCAAACACACGTGGGGAAAGAAGAAGGCGAAGCAGAGACAGGAGCGCCGGCTGTGCCAGCCGGGGTGGGAGGGACGGACCGAAGAATTCCACGGGGTGATGCAAGTCGACAGTTTCCCGGGATACTGAGTGCAGGGCCACTTCCGGGCACATTCTGAAGGGAGGACCGGGAGTGGATGAGGCACATATGGGAAGCAGAGAAAGCAAGGCCACTCCAGGTTTCCTTCTTAAAAAATACAAAGGCAGCGTTGCCATCAGGTGAGCTGAGGAAAAGTAAGGGGGGAAGGTTTTGTGGGATGGGGAAGATCAGAGGAGGGGCTTTGCACATGTTGGGTTCCAGATGCGAAACGGGCGCTGACTAGTGACGGTCAGGAGAGAGCTGTTCATATGAACCGTGAGTTTGGAAAGCAGTCTGGGTGGAGATAATAAACGCGTGTGTCCTCAGCACACATGGTTGTTAGAGCGCAAGACTAGGTGAGGTTGTCAAAGCACGTCGGTGAAGGAAAGGAGAGACCCAGGCTTTGAATTACCTGAGCATACAGGTTTCCCACATTTGCAATGTGCTGTCTCTTTTGTGACTCTTATTATATTATATTATTTGTTGAAAGATTTCATCACAAACATTTATCATTTTAAGAAAAATCGCTACTGCTTACCATGGTAGGAGGGTTCTGTTTTAGTTTGCTCTGTAGTTGATCATGAAGAAGTATTCGATTCTAGGGGTGCCTGGGGGGCTCAGTCAGTTAAGTCTCTACCTTTGGCTCAGGTCATGATTGCAGGGTTCTGGCATCCAGCCCCGTGCCGGGCTCCCTGCTCGGTGGAGAGCCTGCTTCCCCCTCTCTCTCTGCCCCTCCACCCCACTCGTGTTCTCTATCTCAAATAAATAAAATCTTTAAAAATTATTACATTCTGCTAAATTATTTTTTCTACATCTATTTATAAGACCATATAGTTATTTTTTAAATAATAGAGGGAACTACAGAGTTAGCTCTTAATTTCTATTTCTTATGCTTTGCTTGCCCTTGGACACAAAGGTTCTTTTAGCCTCATTAAATGAATCAAACTGTTGCCTTATTTTTCTTTTGATCAGAATTTTTTCTAATACGTTGATATATTATAATCTATCATTTTCTTATATTTTCTAAAGCTCATCTTTGCCACATGGGTCTATTTTTATTTCCATTCCTAGTGTAAATTATTTGGGCCCCTATATTTTATCTTAACAAATCACTTTGGTTATTGGTCTACTCAATGATACCTTTTCAAAAGCCAGTGTGTGGGTTTGTTAATTTCCTGTATTGCTTCTCTAATTTCTTACACATTACTTGTTGTTTTTCCATTTCTACTTCTGTGAATTTGCTCTGATACTATTTTGTATGCACCATTAGCCAGAAACTTACTGATTTCCAGGTTCTCGTATTTTTCTAATATGTGCATCCAGGGGCTATAAATTAAGTATGAAATTATTAACTATGCATTTTTTTTTAATTTTCAAAATTGAGGGTGTGTTTTCTTACTGAAGAGGAGAAGAATCTGCCATCCCCAGTATACCACGTTGCAATATTGTGTGCTTTTTAAATTGTGTTATGTGAGTCACCTTCCAGTACAGAATATTGATTATTTTGAATTAAAGTTGCTTAAGAAACAGCTGATGCAAGAGGGACACTCTCACTCCACTTGTTCCCTAAAAGCAGATACAAGTGTCTGCTGTGAGACGTACCCTCCTGTACCAGGAAGAGAGGCACCCCTCCCACCAGGGAGAGGCAACCCAGGGCTGACCAGGCTGTGCAGCCAAACCTGCGACTTCCTCACTAATATCGAGCCCCAAGTCTAAACTCCTTTGTCTTGTCAGTTCTTCACGGATTATCTCCTTGTAGGAAAGCTGTACAAACTGCCTGGTCTAGCCAGTTCTTTGAGTCTCACGTTTCCGATGCGGTTTCTGTACACGGAAATTAAATTTGGGTTTTCTCCTGTGCATCAGCCTTATGTCACTTTCATAACAGCCCAAGGGGCTACCAGGGAAGAAGGGGAGTGTTTTCCTCCCCTACATTACTTTTTTGCTGTAGATTTCTATTTCTATTCCGTTTTGGTCAGCATATGGGGCACAAAAGATAATAATTCTGTGTATTTATTTACAGTTTGTTCCTAGTGTGTGATCATGTTTATGTATGTTTCATACTTACCTGAACGGAATGTGCAGGTTCTAACTGGAGACTGAATATTTTCTAAAACTAAGTCCAATAATTGCATGGTTCAGATCTTCTATAAGTTTACTAATCTGTTATCTGCCTGATCTATGGGTCACAAAGTGTTCTAAGTAGTGCACAGTGCCATTTCCAGTGTCTCCATGTAATTCATTCATGTGTGTATTAAGTTATGTTCTTAGCTGAATGGAAGTTCCTAACTATCATATATTCCCGGTGAATACATACCCTAAACAAAATAGAGGGCTATTTTTTGTGTTAATAACTGCATAACCGGGAGCTTTAGTAAGGAATGACAGTTTGAGGACAGAATTCCAGATCAATGGTTATTTCCCTTTAGTTCTTCAAAGATCTCATTTTACTCTGTATTGCTAACATGTTTTCTATCAGGCTAATTAACATAGGCCTTTCTTTCTTTGCCTGTTTGTTAGATCGTCTTGCCTTCGGTGTCTCTCAGCCTTACGAGAATGGGTCTAGGTGGTCACTGATCTCCATTCATGCGGCTCAGGACATATTATTAACTGCAAAACTCACATTGTCTATCAATTCCAGAATTTAAGGTGATGTAGGGAATAACCAACGCTGTAGAATTATGAGCTACTTAGGTAAATGTCCACTATAGAACTATATACTTTTATACTGTGTGCGTGTAG
The DNA here is from genome assembly GCA_003697995.1 of Taxidea taxus jeffersonii. NCBI lineage: Eukaryota > Metazoa > Chordata > Mammalia > Carnivora > Mustelidae > Taxidea > Taxidea taxus. Next base: position 65,020 of record ML109930.1, read on the forward strand.
TGATTGTTGATAAAAATTTAAAAAACACTAATGAAGAAGAAAAGGAGGAAATAAGTAATGTCTCTGTATATAAATCTGGCAATACACTTTGAACTACGTGTGAAATTGTTTTCTAGAAAATACAGATTATTGAAATTGACTCCAGGAGCTCAATATAGACAAACATTCAGAAATATATATTCTATATTTATCAAAATATTTTTAAATTGGTGATAAATTGAAAATAAGATAAATGGTCAACAACAAAGGAATTAAAAGTCCAGTAAATATTGATATATTGATATATCTATCTACCTATCTATCTAGAGAGAAGTTGGTAAAATATAGCTAAGTGAAAAAGATAAGTATGAAACACTATGATGTTTAATTATTTTGTATAAATAATTTTATTTATTAATTTAAATAATTTTCCTATAGACTTTAGGAAAATTTTATAACTTTAGATAGTAAAATTTATTATTTATATTTTCTCCATTATGGAGGGTTGTGTTTTGTTTTGTTTTTTGTATAATTAAAATGCATTTACTGAAGGACACTTAAGAGTTTAGTCACTGTGACTGGAACAAGACACTGAGGTCCACTAGCACCACTTCTAATTAACATTATTCTGGAGATTGTAGCCGTTGCAATTAACACAAAAGCGTCAGACTTGGAAAAAAGAAAATAAACTCTTATTATTGTAGATCACTGTATGCATAGAGAAAACTTGAAAACCTACAAACGCTTCGAATTAATAAGAGAATTTATAAAAGATAAATATAAAAATATATTTTGTTTTCATATAGCAGCCACAAATGCAAAGTGGACATAAAATACTATCTACATTAATATTTAAAAAATCCTATAGGTAGGCATAATTCCAACAAAAGATCTGCAAGACCTCCATGCAGAAAAGTGCAAAGCATTATAAAAACAAGTAGGGGTGCCTGGGTGGCTCAGTGGGTTAAAGCCTCTGCCTGCAACTCAGGTTATGATCTCAGGGTCCTGGGATCGAGCCCCACATCCGGCTCTTTGCTCAGCGGGGAGCCTACTACCCCTCTCTCTGCCTGCCTCTCTGTCTACTTGTGATCTCTCTCCATCAAATAAATAAATAAAATCTTAAAAAAAAATCAAGTTATATAAGATCTAAATAAATATTCCAAGCACCATGTTAGGGATCAGACAATTCAGCGCTGTAAATGATGTAAGTTTTCCTTAAATTGACGTATGGATATAATGTGATTCTAATCAAAGTCCTACAAATTTATTTTGTAGAATGTAACAAATCTTCCTAAACTAAATATGGAAATGCTAAAGGACAAGAATAGTTATAGCAATCTACATTACAAAGAACAAAGATGGAGGATTATAGCACTGGTTATCAAGACTTATTACAGATAATTAAGTAATTAAGATAGAAAAATACCTATATATCTACATATTTATATAGATCTGGTTAATGATAAAGATTGCGTTGTAACATTCAATGAAGAAAGACTGACTTTTTAACAAATGGCTAATTTAAATTCACCAATGACTATAGCAACAATAATAAAATACTTGAATATTTTTCATACATACACGAAAATCAATTCCAGATGAAAGAGAGACATAAATGTAGAAGGTAAAATAAATCTGCAAGAGAACCTCAGATAATATTTCTATAATTTTGGAGATACAGAATTTCTTAATCTGGACCCCCAAATACTAACAGCTCCAAAAAACATTTGACATGACACAATTTAAATACATGTAAGAAACCCACTGATTATAAGAGAAAAATGAATAAAAAATAAATTTGACTCATGGAAATTAAGAACCTTGTTTATCAAATGACAGTTTGATACCAAAAGACTGACCATAGAGTATAAGGGTAAGTGTTAAATATATAATTAGCAAATAATTGCATTCAGGATCTATAAAAAGTATATACACATCAATAAGTAAAAGAGGCAATCTGGTCCAGGAAATAAAAAGGGCAAGAGACTTCAACTGGCAATTCATAAAAGAGGATATTCCAAAGGCCAATCAGAGAATGCAAATTAACACTTGATCAGAAAAATGCAAATTAAAACTCCCAAACACCCACCAGAATGACTAAAATGAAAAAGACAGCCAATGCCAAGTGTAGCTGGAAGGTGGAGAACCTGGAAATCTCACGTGCCTGGTGATGGGAGCAGGTATGACCTGGAAGATCATTCGGTAGAATCTACCAAGGCTGAGCAGAGGCTCACCATTACTTGACATTCTAGTCCCAGGTATGCCTCCAGAAGAAAAGCATGCATACACTCACCAAATGATACATGAAAGCATAGACAACACAACAACCCAAGCCAGGCAAAACCATCCACACGTCCATCAACACCAAGGATGACTAAGTAAGCGATGGTGCACTCATGCGAGGGCGTGACGGAGCTCTCTCAGTGGGAGTGACGTTTGCAGAGAAGAAGGTACGATTCCAATCTCACTGCATAATTCCACTCCATACAACGTCCAAATTAGGCCAGACTCATCTGAAGGCCGCCGTGATCATCCTTGAGAACGGATGATTCACGTGGAGCTCAAAGGGCACACGTTGTGTCTTGGTGAGCCTCTATTTCTTTATCTGGTTGCTGGTTGCACAGGGTGTGATTGTGTGGGGAAGCCACACACTGGCAGCTTGTGTTCTTCTAGGCATGTACGTCAGGGAGAAGCCTCCAGAGACAGCCAACCACACACCGTGGTGCTGTGATATTTGCCAATTGGGAAAATGTGTGATGACTTCAACAATAAATACAATGTAACAAAATTTAAATACAAATACATTCACAGCCACTTAAAATGAACAAGTCCATATGCCAGACACTATAGCACTAGGCAGGGAACATTTAAAAATCAAATAAAATATAGCACCATCCCCGAAGAACTCATACTTATTTCAGACACAGGTGCATGAGAAAACCAAAAAGCCGTACGCATTGCAATGCACAGAATCACGAGCTTCAACAGTTATGAATAGAGCTTTAGGTCGGCATAGAGGGACATGCGTCCAACTCTGCCTCAAAGTGTCTCAGACGGGTCTTGTCAGGCAGAGAGAAGTAAGGAAGGAAATTCAAGTAAAGGCAGAGAGAGAGAAATGAGTAAACAAATAAATACATAAATATGTCAAAAATGTCAAAAAAAATAAAAGCTGCAAATAAATATAACAAATAAAATGTTGTAGAGACTTTTCTTTTTTTTTTTTTTTTGCCTCCCAAATTGACAAAGATTAAAAGACTTTGTTGGGTTTTGGTAAAAAATGTGGAGACTTCTTTTCATACACTGTTGGAGGCGATATCTACTTTCTCTCTCTCTCTCTTTTTTTTTTTTTTTCTACTCTTTTTAAAAACAATTTTGTAATGGCCATCAAGCTTTAAATGTGGGACGCCTGAGTGGCTCAGTCAGTTAAGCCACTGCCTTCGGCTCAGGTCATGAACCTAGGGTCCTGGGATCGAGCCCCGCATCGGGCTCCCTGCTCAGGGGGGAGCCTGCTTCTCTCTCTGCCTCTACCTGCCACATTGCCTGCTTGTCCTCGCTCTCTCTCTGACAAATAAATAAATAAAATCTTTAAAAAAAAAAAAAAAAAAACTTAAATGAGCACACACACACCATGGCGGATAACAGCGGAGACTTTAAAATAACCCAAATATCCCGACAGGGTATGGTTTAAACAAATGCTGCTACATTCAGGCAACGTAATGTCATACAGCGGCATGATGCAATAAAGCCGGGGTTAGAAGTAAGGACCTAAAGCTTCGACCACACTTATTATCTGAAAAAATGCTCAGGATAATATGTGACATGATACTATTTTTGTAAAAATAATTAAATAGACAAATTATAAATAGAATCTTATATATTCATGTGTGCATAGAGAAATTATAGAAATATATTTTGAATTTCCAACTGTAGCTATTTCACACCCAGGATGACAGCAAACTACTTTTCAGGCTTCTTACTTTTCTGTAACACTTTTCTAGTATCTTAAAAATAAGGGAAAAATAGTTACTTTGTCATATGTCATAGTTGACATGTCAATGGACTTTAATTTATTCTGCATGTAGTAAGCAGATAAAATAATTTTTTTAAGTAGGCAGGTGAAATGATCAGTTTTGTATCATAGAAACATTTGTAATAATATATGTACAAACGTTGCCACTGTTTGAGCCAGCAAAAATGTCTGTGGTTGCTGATTCTAAGGTATTAATTACAAATAAAAGCAAAGGTTTATTTGCAATACTATCCGGCGTATGATTATATATAATATTGAAAATTAGAAATAACATACATAACCAACAAGAGAGACAATATTTAACAACACACACTCCCACTAGAGAATATGCTTAGTCACATGTAAGAGATGTGTCCATGTGCCAACAATCATGTATGCTATAGGGATAACGGGAATCCTTTTTTTTTAATTTACAATTTTCAAAATGCCTCTATATGTCTTCATTTTTCATCCACAATAAACTAATATTGTCAATAAAGAAAGTAAAACATGTTCCCTAGAATGAGAACAGTGGACTGGAGAAAGCCTTTGCAGGGTGGCCAGTTAACAGGCCCCATGCATTACAAGGGTCTGGACAAGGGGGTAGAGGCAGTTGTGGGTCCATAAGTGCTATCTGGGAGCTTCAGTCATGGAATCAAGGAGATGTGAGGGTCACATGAGTGTGGACGGGAGAGAAGCTTGTGATTTGAAGTTTTGTCTTCCATCCTTGGATGCATGGTTATGACGTTAACACGGACTACAAGTCTGAAGGAAGGTTGCTGTAGACAGAAATGCTGAGTTCAGAGAAGAAATTAGGTTATTTTTAGATGGGATAATAAGAATGAAAGCTTTGTGGAGGAGTTGACATTTTAACTGGGTCCTACTAGATGGGAAGAATGTGGAGATGAGGCAACAAGGAATAACTGGGGAGATCGGAGGTCAAGAGACAGAGCTGGTATAGCACAGCTGGGATTAGGGACTAACGCATATATGAGTAGTTAGAGATAAATTTGTAAAGGCACAGTAAGCCAAATCAAAGAGGGTATTACTGCTCTGGTTAAGGAGCTTATGTGTGCTGATGAGCGAGGGGAGCGTTTGAGAGATTGGGAGGGTAAACCATGGTTTTGGAAAGGTCAGCTGGGAGAAGATTAAAATAAGAAAGGTAATGAGCAGGTTAAGTAAGGAACTGGAAGTGGCAGATAGCGAGAAAGGAAGATCAACAAATGGAGAGATGACAAGGCTTTGGCTTATATGCAGCTATTTTTCTCAGTGCTTATTATGAAGACATTTGATGTAATTACCAGAAGAATGCTGTGAGACATCTTCTGACATCTTGGATTTTCTATTTGGGGAAATATTGAGACCAAGGAAGGAGAAATAAGGAAGAGTAGAAGATCATATTGAAAATTAGAATCCCCAGCCAGCGGGAGGAAGGTAGATATTAAGAGAAATAGGGAATATAGAAGCAGGGATCGTAACAGCAGGAGTGACAGTAGTAAAGGCAGATGTTGAGGTGTCTAGAGTCTATCTGTGGAGAGCTCCTTATTTCCGAAGCAGTGGGAAAGCCAGTGTTCCCACTGCCACCTCCTCCAAAACTCCATCTACATTCAACTTGAATTTGAAGTGTGACCACTTTTCATTTCTTCTCCCCATACCTTCTTCTTTTTTTGGCCAATGCCCTTATTCATGATGTATTGATGTGAAATGTCAAGTGGGTTTCTCAAGGGAGACGGGGTTACAACACAACATGCTTTGCTGTCTGGGCATGACCTGAAGAGCAGATGCTCAGCGCCCCACTACCCAGGGACTTTGACGGAAGACCTGGTCAGCCAGTGATCGTGGTGTGCCTCTGCGATTTGTGCAGTGATACGGGAACAGAAGAGCTCAAAGATAAGTCTGTCCTTTATACAATTCTTCCAGTCAGTCCAAACATTTCTACTGGAATTTCAATTGTGTTGTTGGAGGACTGGTGTCAATTAAATAATCATACCTGAAATTGTGTGTGTCAGGATCCTGCAAAGGGAGGAATGCCTGCAGCTCTCTTGCCTCTAACTTTCTGTCTCCTGAGTGGCTGGGGAGGTACACTAACACAATGGCTGTCCCCATGGCCCCATGCTAAGGACTGGAAGCCAGCCCAAGACATGAGAGTCTTGGTAGCGTGACTGGTCTTTTCCCTTTTGTTGGCTGAAATTCACTTGGCTGGTTATTTCCTCACATTATCTCCAAAAGATAGGTATAACTTGTGGTGTTCTAAATAAGAAAGGAGAAATGTCAGATGTTTTGTTTCTGGCCTCATATGCTTAACTGCTATCATCAAAAGGCTTCCGACTGGGGTTTCTAGCCTGCTTGCTAAGCAAGGCTCAACATTGAGATTGGACATAAATGTCTAGTACATAGAGGCTATTGGCTTGCCATTTTCCTCTTGACTCTATTTCTTATGGGGAGCTTAAAGTCTGGTCAAAAATAAATGAAAATATCCCTAGATTTCAAAGCTAGATCTCACTGTACTCTCTCCACCGCCCAACACAACCAGGAAACAACTCTAAGGCACACCAGGGTAAGATGAGGACCACCATTCCTCATTTCACTTTCTGTAAAAGTCTGCAGAGGGACAGTTGTGACAATCTCGGTAAATTTTTGATGTACCTCTGATGTTTCTAATAGTGCATGAGCTTTTCTAAAAGAATTCCCCTCAACTATACCTCCAAATGCAACTTCCTGTGAATGATTAGGAACAGAAATACTTTCAAAGTGAGCTTTCCAGGCAATTACACTTGCAGAAAACCAATTAAAACCAAGGAACAATATACACACGTGACTATGGAAAATGTGGCCTCCACTGTTGCTTGCTGAAGACGTTTATAGAGCTGTTACCTTCATCATACAAATTACAGCTGTGCTCAGCAATGAAATACAGGAAGTCTCTTAGAGAAATGTTTACATATAACACTAAATGTGGCTAAATTTACTACAATGTCTTGTGATTAGACTTTTAATTAAATTCGGCTCAGGTAACTGCTATATCAAATATATGTTAAAATTACAAACCTCTACCAGACCCAAGTGCCCTACAACAACAACTATTTAGGGTTCTTCTATTACCTTGGACAAAAAGTTATAGCAATATGCAATCAGAAATTGCTCCGGGCTCCAGTGGAATCAGAATAGGCCCAGAAAGAATTGGCCCCGAGGTGTATAGGAACCATCCCTTTTATAATTTCTGGGGTCCTGCTGCTTATTCGTTCTTTGAGAGTGAAAAACATTTACATTAAAGAAATCGTAGTCTGAAGGCATAATAATGATTCCATCTATACTTAGAATTTTTTAATACTTAAATTAATCCCTGGGCTCATGTTTCTATAACTGATGTATTCTTCAATATCAAGTAAATGGTGTAGTTAATATTGCCTATGTTACCAGTGGAAAAACTAAGACTTCGTAACAAGCGAACCAATACCAAAGCTAAGACCAGATCCTATTTTTCTGAGTATTATTAGTACTATGTTAAGGATACAATTGTACCTCATGTACTTCTAATTGTTTTTTTTTTTAAGTACCACACTAACAATAATGCATATTTTCTTAATGAACAGCAATTACCAGAAACATTTCGAGACAAAGTTGAGTAAATTAACTACAAATACTGATGCTTCCTTCTTCATTCCCTATTTAGGAAGGGCTTTATGGCTTAAATCAGAAAGACCTGTTTACAGACTTGGCAAGACTAATTATCATATGGGAAAGAGAGGGAAGCCACCTAAGACACTCCCAGAACAGACTGAGTATCTAAGGTCTTTTTCTTCCCCTAGAATACTAATGGTTGGAAGTCAAAGCCAATTCGTGATGTAAAAGGTGTACATTTTTTATCACTTCAAGTCATTCTTTATTACTTTCTTTGTTCTTTTCTTATTAAAATGTTAATGAAGTATTAGATTCACCTGCAAAAAATGAATTCATCACTTGGGTTGCATTTAGGAGAATAATGCTCACTTTATTTCTCAGGAAACAAATCACAATGGAACTTGTAAAAAGGTACAAAAATTTGAAATCCTCTGAAAAGAAAATATATTCTGCTTATGTAGTTATTTTGTCAATCAAAAGAATTCCTGGATTTTTAAAAAATAAAAACTAGTATAGCAGGTTTTATTATACTCAGATCAAGCATTCAGGAATTCAAGATTAAAAACTAATATTTAGTTTTATTCAGTTCAATGGAAAAATAACTGCATTGATTTCCATAAAGAAAAGAGAATTTTAAATTGTTACTCAAACATACATTATTTTTGTCCCAATAGATCAATAATTACCTAATTAATCCTTTATCTTAATTATGGCTACAAATGTATTTATCTATTTTTTAAAAGGAATTTCGTTATTTATTTACTTTAGCAAGAGAGAGAGAGAGAGAGCGAGGGCTCAGGCTGGGGCGGGGAGGGATAAGCAGACTCCATGCTGAGCACAGGGCTAGATCTTACAACCCTGAAATTAATACCTGAGCCAAAATCAACTCTTAGATGCTTAACAGACTGAGCTACCCAGGCACCCCAAGGACACAGATTTCCTTTTAAATTAGTTATTATAAAGTAAGACCTTGTATTATATGCATGACTTAGGTTGCTTCTCTTGCTCCTCTTAACTAATGACAATCATTTTTCTTTGGGGCTGAAAGTGGGACTAGCCCGTGTCATGTTAGTTTAGACAGCAAGATGTTCATGTCGTGACACGGAAGAGAGCAGGTGAATGTCAGAGGACCGATGTCATAGGAAGGGGGCAGAGTGTCATGGGATACAGTACGCATGTCCCCTTGGCTTTCCTTCCTCTTCACTGTCACTAAGTCATAAAGCCGCAGTATGGTGGGTCTATGTCCGTTTTACATGCATGACTAAGGTTGCTAGTGTGCCTTTTGTGAATAAGGACAAAAAATCAGTAGTTTGTCAATACAACTATCCATTCATTTGCCCCAGAAAGAAGTTGCTGGGTTTGACCTCCCACTTGCTTCCACTTCATGTATTGGAGGCTGAATTGGCCATTTTGTCTCTCGCAGGCACAATGGCATGTAGGTGGAGAGAATGCATCAGGGACCTGGGGACTAGCACTGTTGGGGTAGAGACAGAATTTTTAAACAATAAATTCTGTACATATATTTCAGAGCAACTACGCCAAAAGGGAAAATTTCATGAGGATAGAAAAACAATTTGACAAGGCACTGCAAAGGACTGTATACCCTCTTCTAGTTCATCAAGAACTATAATCAAGAATCAACTTAATTTGAAATTAATCTTCGATTTATGTGCTGTGGTTTTTGACTAGTCTTCTGACTAGAACATGGAAAATTACTTAAAAAGATTACTTTTTGTTGGTTTATTTATTGGTATAAAAAATTTACTGGAGTCACTGAGAACCATCCAATGAAATGCAACACTTTCTTTAGAAATGTTTGCAAAATTTCCTGTGCTTTTTAAATGATTTTCCTTTATATGTGTAACTTTAGACTGAAATGCTTTCTTGGTCTATCTCAAACTTCCTTTGGTGTATTACAAATGGCCGTTCATCCCCCCGATTCCTGTATGCAAGCCCCTTTCCGGTGTGAGTTTGTTTTTCTTTCCAGTAGGGGATGGAGTATACATCTTCAGTCTTCAAACCTTATCTTGCCTGCTGATTAGTTGTGTTTTTTTTTTTTTTTTAAATGGCACATTAGTGAATGAATGCAAGCCCAAGCCTGAAAAGTCTGTCATCTCTTGCTGCCCAAAACCTTCCACCATGAATAGTTTGCTAAAGGAACAGAAGTCTGGTGTGAAGACGCCCCAGCATTCCCGACCATCCAGCTGAGATCTGCACACCTGAGTGAGGCTGTCCTGGACCCTCACCCTGACAAGTGTGCCCAGGCCAGCCCTGCCCAAGCAGCACACACAGTCATGCAGGTAACTGCTTTCTGCAACTACAGTTTGGGGGCCAGTTTGTTATGCAGCAAAAGCTAACTGATACATGTATTTTTCTCTTTTTTACAGATGGCTTAACAGCAGTTCTCAAAGGAATTCCAAAGGAATTATACGAGCTAATAAAACATTTCTGCACACTTTTGCATGTTTTTCTTGGACTCAGATGTGAAAGCCATCATGGGTAACAATAGATATGCTACTATCTCCACTACAAAACGCAGAAGACATTCCCATATTCTAAAATCCTCAAAACCAAAATAGCACAGGTACCTGATGGTCTTCCCTGGGTCTGCCTCTACGATCCAGGTGCAGTGGAGATTGTTGTCATAGGGGGCTGGGTAGCCGGGAGACAGGATCCGCCCGGAGGTGGCTGCGTGGATCTGGCCACCACATTCGGCTGCAAAGGATACGGACCCTTGAGAAGAATTACTCCAGGCCACACAGGCTTCATTTAGCTCTTTTAAAATCTAAACCCCAAATCCTCACATCCACATTATATACCCAGCCAAAAAAACAAACAAACAAAAACAAAACAAAACAAAAAAAACACTTCAGACTTGTCTGTCTTGATCATCCCTCTCTTTTCCTTGTTCCCCTGCACTATCCCTGCTCCCCTGCACTATCCCTGCTCCCCAGCACTATCCCTGTTCCCCGGCACTATCCCTTTTCCCGGCACTGTCCCTGTTCCCCGGCACTGTCCCTGTTCCCCTGCACTATCCCTGTTCCCGGCACTATCCCTGTTCCCCGGCACTGTCCCTGTTCCCCGGCACTGTCCCTGTTCCCCGGCACTGTCCCTGTTCCCTGGCACTATCCCTTTTCCCGGCACTATCCCTTTTCCCGGCACTATCCCTGTTCCCCGGCACTATCCCTGTTCCCCTGCACTATCCCTGTTCCCCGGCACTGTCCCTGTTCCCCTGCATTGTCCCTGTTCCCCGGCACTATCCCTGTTCCCCTGCACTATCCCTGTTCCCCTGCACTATCCCTGTTCCCCGGCACTATCCCTGTTCCCCTGCACTATCCCTGTTCCCCTGCACTATCCTTGTTCCCGAGCACTATCCTGATGGAAAGACACGGGCCAGTCTGCAATTCAAGTCGAGACTATAAAACAATGAAACACTCAAGTTATAATTCTCATAATTCCGTACATACAGTCTCAGTAAAATAGGACCAGGGAATCTTTCTTTCATACATAAAGCAAAAGCCAGAAAAACACATGCATGTCTTGGAAGAAAGATCCTGAACTGGAGAGGGTGCAGAAGCATCCTGCCGTCTTCCAAAGCCCCTGGAGCTCCTGCCCTTAGGGGTGCGTTTGGGTCCTGCTGCAAACCGGCCGCCCCACTCACCGACACAGGAAGGCAGCGGTTTGTCCCACACTCTGCGGTCCCCGCTGAGGCAGGTCAGCGTGTCGCTGCCGTGCATGGCGTAGCCCGGGTTACAGCTGTACAGAACCACAGTGTCAGTAAAGTGGCCTTCGTCTCGGATCCTATAGCCATAGTTAGGGATTCCTGGATCCTCACACTTTACTAGGTCAAAACCTATGAGAAAGGAGGGGAGAGACTGAGTGGAGGTCACTGCAGTAAGCAACGCATAAAGACAAAATAGAGAAGGTCATCGAGGGCCCCTCGAAGCATGGAAAGAAGAAGATTGTGAATTCAAAAAGGGAAAAGCCAAATGTGGGTCTCGATTGGATTTTATTTATTTGCTAACCATGTGTTGTTTCATGAGGTTGGATCATTTTATTTGTTCTTATCTACTTATGTAACGGTAAGGAGAATCTTAATTTCTAAGAGTCCCAAGTTGTCCTCTACGAATCCATATGGCCCGCTGGCGTGCTGGATTCTTCGGTCGGAGCCTTCTCTCACTGAGCTGTGTTTCCTGCTTCTGCAGCACCCCTCTGTGAAGCCCAAACCTTCCAGAAGGAGAGGCCCACCCGCCTGTCCCCAGGACACTCAGCAGAGTCTTTGCCACTAGCACTCACCCTAGCTTACAGTCATGAGCCATCCACCTTCACACTGACTTCCCCTAACTCTCCAAGATCCTGAGGTTCCGAGGAAATTAAAAAGTTGTTCCCGTTGACAGAAGATGGGCTTGTGAATTTCCACCCACCATACTCCTACGGCGCACAGTGAAAGGGGCAAACGGGCAGCGAACGCCATGCATGATGGAAACCCCAGAAATGAATCACTATAATGACTGCATCAAACTTAGCTCTTAAACTCAAAGGAATAGATGACAGAAATGAAGATTTAGTTTCTGCAGAACTCCGAGCTGTATATTGCTTTTATGAGAGGCAATATTTTAAGGCGATCTGTGGAGACAGTCTTACACTAACATTTCTCTCCTCATATCCTGATGCAAATTTTGGCCCTTCTAAAGAGTAGAACTTGAAGCCTTATGTACCACATGGTCTGTTTACATTTATTTTCACCTAACTTTGACTTCTTCCGTTCTGAAAGAAAGAAGAAGAAAGAAAAGAATAGGAAAGAAAAGAAAAGGACATGATTTTTTTGAAATATGCCTCTCAGATTAGCATTTTGGTATGGCTTCCATGGAGGACAATATAGCCATAAATTAATATAATTATACCTTGATGTTCTCTACACATTCAAGATGGAGTTCTTGTGACTTTGTATAGGAGAGAGAAAAGGACATGTGGTCATTTGCACTCAGTTGCTAGGACAAGTCTCTTTCCTACAAGTTTCCTTCTATAAAGTGTTCATCTTTATCAACTATGCCTTTACAATAATTCTGGTCAATTTAAGAAATGCAAGTAACTTTAATTCAGGATGCCCATAAAGAAAGAACAAAAGAGTCTACCAATGCCAGTGCAAAACAAAGTACCATTTTCAATCACCGCAAAGGGGAGGCAGGCATTAAGGGGAAGGGTCTCAGGCTTGAGCAGATTTTGACTACTCTAGTGTGACCACAAAGTGCCAACACTCCTGGCTGAAAGTAAGATGGTAAGCCATTGAATTTGTGTCTGACGGACAACCCATCGGATCTAAGTGTCGCCAATGGCCTTACTGACGCACTAGCCTGAGCTTCTCTTTCTACAAAAGGAAAAAAAAAAAAAAAAAAAGAAACCTAAGTCTTTGTTGTTGTTTTATGTAGTTCTTGGGTTGGCAGTGAGGACATCTGAGCAGTGCGTCAAGGCAAAGCTGCTGGGTGTGGGCAACTGGGAAGCCCAGTCAGCCCTCCCTGGACCAGAGCCACCATCGAGGAGGTGAGAGCTTTCACTGGTCATGCCTGAGGAGGACCCCGCTCATCTTAGAGACAACTTCTCAAAATGTTTTACTATTCTGAAGTCACATTAAGTATCTGACATACTTAATTGGAATGTTTTCAGTAGGCATAAAATTGAAAACATTCAGTAGACAGACAAAATCCAGGCACACAAGTTATGAAGAAGAACCAGGTACCTATCCCAATGGTTCATACCCTTGTGATAGGATGCTGGGCAAGTTAAGACGGCTATGTGAGTAAGGACAGCCTTAAATTCTAATGGGCCGTGCGGGGCTTACCCATGAAGAGCGAGGTCTGTGGAAGATAGCAGGCCCCGAGTGTCAGTGAGGACCTGCTGTCCCCGGAAATCCACACCTCGTGAGGCACAAACTTCTGATTTGTCAAGGAGCGCCAGAAATCTGGATTTGTTTCCTTTTTAGTTTATAATAATGATTGTTGAAAGAATAAATATTCTGCAAGTGGAGATGTCTAAAATCCTAAATCAGATTATTAAAATCAGATGTGAATAACAGAAAAGGACTAGATGATTTTATCGACTTCTGGTGAAGGCTTTCATGAATGGCAAAAAATTGGCAAATTCCACCTAATTCTTCTTAACTTAGCTTTAAAACACACACATCTTCTGGGGGCAATTAAGGCCTGGACAAAGAAATGGTCTAGTGTCTCCAAGACTTTCCATTCTGACAACACGGTGTTTCTGGGTTACACAGAAGGGTTTTGTTATAAAAGATTTTCCCTGATGGAGATGTATACATATGCTGATAAAGTAATGACATTGACTTTCCCGATTGACATTCGCTCTGTCACATCAGCTTCTGGTCATGAGATCTACAGATAAAACTCTGCACTAAAACCTTTCTGGAGGAGGGTTAAAAAAAAAATATATATATATATACACATACATACATATACATATAGACAAAATATATACATATATACATATATTATCTATATATAGAGAGAGAGACAAAAAAAAAACACAAAGAGGTACCAACAAAAATAGCTCTCAAACTTTAGTTGGGCTGGAGTTTTTAGAGAAATATCGTTTTATAGCTTTTTCTATCATTTAATCTTGATATTTTTAAACCACGTTCTGTCACACCGACAAGTTAAGCCAAGTTATTTCTGATAGGATAGTTATTCTTTCCAATATTAATGGTCCCTTCTTTCTTATGATGCCTTCTATTATTTTTTTCAAAAGTTCACCGAAGTCTTCAATGGCATCACGAAACTTATTATTTAGAAAAAAAATTCTACACTTGATTCCTAAATGCCCAAAGCCTCTAGGCCAACCCAGTTTCATTATATGAAATGTATTCCTCGTCCCTATCAGAAAGTTGAAAGATATTTGGATCGTCCAATTTTCCAACCTTCATTCCACTGAAGAGAACTTTGTTCCCGCAAAGCTGCTCACATGATTTAACAATTCATTTCCAGTTATGGATGGAACCATAGACATTTACTCCTGGAGGAAACAGTCTATTAATTAATGTCTCTAAAGGACTCGAGAAAGATCAGAAACCAAAAATTTCTCTTCCAGTTTGGTGTGGGACTCTGTGTATCCACAAGCACCAGAGACAGCCCTGCTCTCCTGTTCCTCTCCACACATCAAACGGGATTAATTTTGCCTAAGTTTTGCTCGCTTTGGGGTGAAGAAGTCATATCACTGTCTCCTAAACATTTCAATATTGCTTTCCAACACGGTGAAATAAGTGCAATGGCGTGTAACAGTGGACATCTGAAGCACACAAATAGAACTCTGCTGTTAACCCCATGTCTGTTTCAGGAAAGGATTTTCCTGTGGTTTATCAAAAATATCTCAAAATACTTTTTAAGATTTATCTTTAGATCCACAACGATATTCCTCTAATGAAGAGATATTCCCATTCTAATCTGGATCTAAAACACTTCATAATAATCAGTCTTAATACTGCTAAAGAGTAATGCCTTTAAAAATAGGGAGCAGATATCCTTTCTTATCTTGCAGCCACCAGCTTGCAGGAAATCAGTGCAGCAAATACTGTTTCTCTATATTCTTTATGCCACAGAATCTTTAAAAAAAGATTAAATCAAGTTATTTGTTTCAAAACATTATCTAGCAGGAGTTGTGGTCGCATTGAATTTATTTAACAATTCCATTTCTTTCTGTTTTTCTGTGATTTCTTCTGAAGTCATATAAATAGCAAAGACGCCTTGAACTCAATGTTCCAGTGAAAACAGGCTGTAAACATCAGGCTGATGAAAACGACTACTCCCTATCTTCTGCGGTATCTACCGAGTCTCTGTATCGTTGAAGGACTAAATTCTATGTATTTTGAACGTCTAACAAAATATTAGTGTTCTAAGACCCTTCCACTTAACTCTCAAGTATTTGGTCCAGTTCTTCCAAACCCAGCACTTGGGTGAGATGGGAACCTGCTCTATATCTAATCCATCTAATGCCTCCAGGCTGGACCCTGAAGCCCATGGTCTTGTCCATCCCCCAGCCTCTGTGTGCACAGCCCCGGAGAAGGTGAACTCGTGTGCAGGCGAGCTTGGAGAAGACAACCGAGCTTGTCATTTATGGATCTCTGGTAGCTTCTCCTAAGAACCACTGAAAAATCTTCCAATGTTTATAGAAGCCTGTTATCATATAACTTTACCCGAGACTTACTTCAATTTGAATAATGCACTTTTTGGGAAAACCTCCTTGGTAATATAAAAAAGGTTGTCATATGCAAAAAAAAAAAAAAAAAGCAAACACACACTCACACACTCATAAAGGAAACACACTTTCACATTTGTGTTCTGTAGGAAGAAGTATATTGAATTACATATATTTTTATTCACTCCTTGATTGGCAGTTTTCTGGAAAGAAATGTGGTTTGAGATCGGAGCACTGGTTCTAGTTATTGTGGTGGACCGGAGACACGTAAAGTTCATTAACAATTGAACTTACTGAAATGTTTGATTGATTCCTGTTTTTTAAACACAGCTTTCATTATTTAGGATTGAAATTCTAGGTGAAGCATGTGTGCTCGCCTTTGAGTTTTAAATTATTACTTATGAAATGATACATCGATGTCGTGTTTTAGCTGTAGCTGTTATTGGTTTCAAACTGATTTTTATTATCAGCTACTTTTTTATCACTTATTTATTTTCCCAAATATTGTTTTATGATTGCTGTTATTTCATGATTATGTGGAAAGATACTCTGAATTTCCCCCAAATCGCATTATTCAACAGGATGGTGACACCATCTCAACGGAAAAGTGACCTCCTGAGCTCCAGAGTGAAATATCAAAAACTGCAGAAGTCCAGAACAGAAAGCAGATGACCAAAGTCATCACCTCCTTTCTGGGACCATCTTGATTCTCACAAATTATGTCACTACGACATCATAGAGCAAGGTAATCATAGCTAAAAATTCCAGGAGTCCATCT
>ML109931.1:19302-32888 GCA_003697995.1 Taxidea taxus jeffersonii
TCTTCAGCAAATTGTGCTGGAACAGTCAAATATCCTCATGGAAATAACCAAAACCCTTAGCCCACACCACATATAAAAGTTATTCAGAATGGATTATGTTTCCATGTGTAAAACTAAAATTATAAATCTTCCAGAAGAATACAAAATCTGTATAACACAAAAAGCATAAACCATGGAAGAAAAAATAATAAATTGGACTTAAGAGTAAAATACTTGCTCTTCAAAAGAATCCACAGACTGAGAGAAAATATTTGGAAAATACATGCTTATGGGGCATATTTCTAGAATATGTGAAGAATTATTGCTATCAAGAAGATAGAAATCATGGCTTTAAAAAACCAGACAATGTATTTATAGGTAAGATGGCAAATATACATACTACCCTTTCTCTCCTGCTAATAGAACTATAAACCTGGAGTCAGTGCACAGCTGCTCAGGTATTTGGTGTTTCTAACAAGTAAAGGTCAGCCAGCAGATCAGGTAAGAAAACCCACATTCAAGATGACATTTAATTACCAGATAAAAAAATTATCAACCTTCTACATCTCCTATTTTGGTTTTCTTTGACTTGAGTTTGGGCAATTTGGAGCAGACAGAGAGGTATGTAGGAGATACCTCTAGTTCAGGCTCAAAGACAGTAGAAGAGATTCTTTTTTTGTTTTCTATTTTCTTGTACCCCAGTTCCTCACACAATCCCATGGTAGGACAGTAGAGACAATGAAAGCAGTTGGCAGTGGAAACTGTAGGAGCCAAATTCTTAAAGCGGAACCTTCCTCACCATGACAAAATTAATAAAACTATACACCAAAAGAACTAAAAAGTTAATTTTACTGTTTAATAATTCAGAAAATGGGCAAAAGATTTGATGTGATGCTTGACTGAAGAGCATAGACAAAAAGGCACATGCAAATTCTTTGGTAGCAAACCCAGATCTTCTGGCTTAGATGTTCTTGTGGTCCAGTAAAAGTTTCTCTTCTGTACACTGGCATATATCCTGTGAGCCACCTAAGGCAAAGTGACAGGGTCCTGTTAAAGAAAATACGGAACTCAGAAGCCTCCATTTTATGGCTGGTAATTTAGTGATTGATTGACTGTGGTACTTGTAGGCAAAAATCCATGTTCTGCACCTGGCGATTAAAAAATAGAGAAAGAGGTTATGGTCTTCCACTGCTGGCTTTCGAATAGTCATTCTGATCCCTCCTCAGTTTGAGACACTGGAGAGAGGTTAAGAGCTTGAAGGATATGAGAGGCCCTTGTGAGGTCTTCTGTGGAGACCAGGATATCATTGTTGTAAAATGAGGGTGTACAGCTGAAAAAAAGGAGAAGGTGGCCTGGTTAATCATGTAACACAAATAAGAAGTACCCTTTCGGAGAACTGCTGCATTGAGAACCCACACTGCTGAGTAAAACAATATATAAATCTAGAAATGTAGGCTTTTTGTTTGTTTGTTTCTTTCTTTGCTATCTATAAAGAAAGGAATCCCACCCCATCCCAGGTTTACTGAGGAATAACTGACATATATTGTGTGGGAGTTGAGGGTATACAGTGTGATGATTTGATACCTGTATATATTGCAAAATGATTACCATAATAAGGTTAGTTAATACCTTTCTCACCTCATATAAATTACCTGTGTGTGTGTGTGTGTGTGTGTGTGTATGTGATGAGAACATTTAAGATACACTCTCTTAGAAATTTCCAAGTATATAATATAGTATTTTTAACTCTAGTCACACTGCTATAAACAATAACCCTAGAACTTACACATTTTATAAATGGAAATTTGTACCATTTGACCAATATCTTCCTGTTTTCCCACCTTATAGCCCCCGGAAATCACCATTCTATTCTCCCTTTAAAATTCTGCATATAAAGGAGATCATAAAGTATTAGCCTTTCTCTGTCTAACTTATTTTACTTGGCATTACGCTATCCGGGTCCATCCATGTTGTTGCAAATGGCATGATTTTCTTTTTAATGGCTGAATGTGTGTATGTGTGTATCACATACACACACAATGGAGATATATGTATATATACATATATATGTATATGTATACACACACATACATATATATATATATCCATCTGCCAATGAACACTTAAGTGGTTTCTATGTTTTGACTATTATGAATAATGATGCAATGAATATAGAGGTACACATCTCTCTTTAGGATAGAAATATGGTGGCTTTCAGATATATACCCAGAAGTGGGATTGCTGGATCATATGCTAGTTATATTTTTAATTTTTTAAGGAAAATCCATGCTGTTCTCCATAGTGGCTATACCTTTTACCCTCTCACCAACAGCGCCTAAGTATTCCTTTTTCTATATCCTTGCCAACAATTGTAACCTCTTATCTTTTTGATAATAGTCATTCTAATAGGTATTAGGTGTTATTACTTTATTGTGATTTTGATTTCCAATTCCTTGACGACTGATGATTTTTGAGCATCTTTTCATGTACCTGTTGGCCATTTTTAGGTCTTCTTTGGGAAAATGCCGTTACAGGTTTTGTGCCTGCTTTTTAATTGGATTTTTTTTTCTTGAGTTCTGTGAGTTTCTTACACATTTGGACTCCTTTTCCAACATATGATTTGCAGATTATTTTCTCTTATTCTGTAAGTTACCTTTTCATTTTGTTGATGGTTACCATTGCTTTGCAAAAGCTTTATAGTGTGATACAGTCCCATTTATTTACTTTTGCTTTTGGTGTCATATTCAAAATATTGTCAAGACCAGTGTCAATGAGCTTTATTCATGTTTAAGCCTTTAATCCATTTTGAATTAACTTTTGTGATTGGCATAAGATACGTGTTCATTTTTATTCTCTTGCATCTGAAGATCCACTTTTCTCAGCACTTTTTATCAAAAAGACTATGCTTTCCTCATTGAGTATTCTTTATTCCCTTGTCAAATACTTGTTTTGCCATTTTGGAATTCATTTGTTTTTTGTTAATTTTGTTCAGTTAGCCAGCATGTAGTAATAACATCGTTAGTTTTTTATGTAGTGTTCAAGCATTCATTAGTTGCATATAACACCCAGTGCTCATTGCCACACAAGCCCTTCTTAATACCCAGCACCCAGTTACCCCACGCCCCCACTCCCTCCCTTCTATAACCCTCAGTTTTTTTCTTGGAGTCCAGAGTCTCTCATGGTTTGTCTCCCTCTCTGATTTCTTACCGTTCAGTTTTCCCTCCCTTCCCTTGTGGTCCTCCGTGCTCTTCCTTATGTTCCACAAATAAGTGAAAACATATGATAATTGTGTTTCTCTGCATGACTTATTTCACTTAGCGTAATCCCTTCCAGTTCCATCCATGTCGTTGCAAATGGTGGGTATTCGTCCTTCCTAATGGTTGAGTAATATTCCATTGTATATATTGTCCCATCTTTATCCATTCATCTGTTGAAGGGCATCTTGGGCTCCTTCCATAGTTTGGCTGTTGTAGACATTGCTGCTGTGAACACTGGGGTGCATGTGCCCCTTTGTTTCACTACATCTGTATCTTTGGGGACTGGTAAATACCAAAGATACAGATGTAGTGTCAAATACTTGTTGACAGTACTTGTGTGAGTTTATTTCTGGGCTTGCAATTCTATTGCATTGGTCTATTTCTGACAGTACCATTGTTTTGATTACTTTGTAATATACTTTGAATTCAGGGAATTTTGTGCTTCCAGGTTTGTTCTTGTTTCTCAGTATTGTGTTGGCTATTTGGCATCTTTTTATGGTTCTATACAAATTCTAGGATTTTTTTTTTCCTATGTGAAAATGTCATTGGAATTTTGATAGAGATTGCATTGATTTTAGGTAGTGTGGACATATTAGCAATATTAATTCTTCTGCTCTGTGAACACAGGATATTTTTCCATTTGTTTCCTTTCTTTCATGAATATCTTTCACGTCCCTGGTTAAGTTTATTCCTATGAATGGTCTGTGAATCGTCAGGCTTACACACTTCACAGCACTCACCATAGCACATACCCTCCCCAATGTCCATAACCCAGCAATGTAAATGGGACTTTTAAAAAAAAAGTTTCTTTTCAGATGTTTTGTTGTTAGTCTATAGCAACACAACTGATTTCTATATATTGGTTTTGTATCCTGAAACTTTATTGCAATTGGTTATTAATTCTAACAGGTTTTGGGTGGAGTCTAGGAATTTCTGTATATAAGATCATATCATCTACAAACAATTTTAATTTCCTCTTTCTGATTTGGATGCCTATTTTTTTTAAATTTTACTTATTTGTTTGACAGGCAGAGATCACAAGTAGGCAGAGAGACAGGCAGAGAGAGAGGAAAGGAAGCAGGCTCCTGGCCAAGCAGAGAGCCCGATGCAGGGCTCAATCCCAGGAACCTGGGATCATGACCTGAGCTGAAGGCAGAGGCTTTAACCCCCTGAGCCACCCAGGTGCCCCTGATTTGGATGCCTATTATTTCTTTTTCTTGGCCAGTTGGTCTAGGCTTCCACTGGTCCAGGACTTCCACTATGATACCGAACAGGAATGCTGATAGTGGGCACCCTTGTCTTGTTCCTGATGTTAGAGACCTTCCAGCCTATTATTATTGAGTATCATGTTAGCTGTGGGCTCATCAAATCGGGATTTTATTATGTTGAGCTACATTTCTTCTGTATCGAATTTATTGAGAGTTTTTCTCATGAAGGATGTTGAGTTTGATGAAATACTTTTTCTGTATCTATAGAGATGATCATATGGTTGATTTTCATCTTTCTTCCTATTAATGTAGTATATCACCTGTCTTATCCTTATTGAACCCTCCTTTCATACAAGGAATAAATCCCTCCTAATCATGGTGTATAATCTTTTGAATATACTGTTGAATTTTGTTGAGAATTCTTGCATTTGTATTCATCAGGGATATTTATTTGTAGTTTTCTAGTTTTCTTCTAGTGTCTTTATCAGGCTTTGGTATCAAGGTAATGCTGGCATCATAAAGTGAATTTGGAACAATGAATTCTGGAACACTGAAAATAAATAAAGTGAAAAAAAAAATAAAGTGAGTTTGGGAAAATTTGAGAAGGATAGGTACTCTTGAAATTTTTGGTAGACTTCACTAGGGAAACTGTCTGATCCTGAGCTTTTCTTTGTTGGGAAGTTTTTTATTCCTGATTCAATCTTCTACTTGCTACTGGTCTCCGATTTTCTGTTTCTTCATTATTCAATCTTAATAGGATTGTGTTTCTGGGAACTTTTCTATTTCTTTTAGGTCATCAAATTTCTCAGGGTATGTTTGTTCATAGTAATCTCTTATAATCCTTTGTATTTCTGTGGTATGAGTTGAAATGTCTTCTTTGCTTCTGATTTTATTCATTTCAGTTTTTTTCTTCATTTAGATAATGGTTAGTCAATTTTATCGTTTTAAAAAAACCAGTTCTTTGTTTCATCTTTTCTGTGGTTTTTCCAGTTTTTATTTCTGCTCTAATCTATTTACTTATTTTTGCTCGTTTTTGGCTTAGTTCTTTTTTTTTTCTACTTCCTTGAGAAGTAGTAAAATTAGGTTATTTCAGATAGTCTTTTTTTCTTTTTTTTAAAAATATTTTATTTATTTATTTGTCAGAGAGAGAGGGAGAGAGAGTGAACGAGCACAGGCAGACAGAGTGGCAGGCAGAGGGAGAAGCAGGCTCCCTGCCAAGCAAGGAGCCCGATGTGGGACTCCATCCCAGGACGCTGGGATCATGACCTGAGCTGAAGGCAGCTGCTTAACCAACTGAGCCACCCAGGCGTCCTTAGTCTTTTTTCTTAATATAGGGATTTATTACTGAAAAGTTCCCTGTTAGAACTATTTTTGTACTATCTGGTAAGTTTTAATATATCGTTTCCATTTCCTTTTGTTTCACAATATTTTATCTCTTTATTAGTTGTTTGGGAGTGTGTTCTATAGCATATTTGTGAGCTTCTAGTTTTGTACCATCATATTTGAAGAACTATTTGTTCAATTTCCATCACAAGTTAGCTAAGAACTTGTTTTGTGACCTAACATATGGTCTGTCCCATAGAATGTTCATTGTACACTTGTGTATTTATTCTAATGGAGTGTTCATTGTATGTCTGTTAGGTCTGTTGGACTAAAGTATAATCCAAGCCCTTTGTTTCCTTATTGATTGTCTGGATGAGTTATCTATTGTTGAAACTGGGATATTAGAATCCCTGACTACTGTACTGCTGTTTTTTTTCTACCTTCAAATATGTTACTGTTGGTTTAATATATTTAGGTGCTGTGATACGGTCATATATACTTAGAGCTATTATATTTTTTGGATGAATTGACTAATTTTTCATTATGTAATGACCCTGTTTATCTCTTGTGACCATTTTTTACTTCAATTCTATTTTTTTCTGATGCGTGTATAGCTACCCTGTTCTATTGGCTTCCATTTCCATGGAATCCATATCCTCTCTTTGAAAGTACTTTTCTCCTTGAAGCTGAAAGGAATGTCTGGGGGCACCGTATAATTGGGTCTTCTTCTTTTAATCCATTTATCCACTCTGTACCTTTTGAATGGATAATTTAATCCATTTTCATTTAAAGTAATTGTTGACAGATAAGGACATTAATGCCATCTTAATTGTTTTCTGCTGCCAGAGGGTTTAGGGTTTTATTTTTTTGGCAGGCGGGGGTAAGGGAGTCATTTTGTCACTGCCTCAGTTGAGCATCTAGGAAGTATTAAAACTGTGAAGACTTCTCAGTGCACTTTGAACCTGGAAAACAATCCAAACAGAGTCATGGGACTACGAGTCTGGGAGGTGGGACATGTCCCTGTAATCTAGGAATTGTGATGTCTAAGGAACAAAACACAGACTCAGAAAAATAAAGTAAATTCCATACCCCCCCACCCACGGGTGGGGGATCATCAGTTGCTATATAAGAGGATACTGGCAGCTGTTTCTGACTGTTTTTACAGTGGTATGTTTTGACTCCCTTCTCTTTTTCTTTTGTGTAGTTCTGCTTTGAGATTATCATGAGGCTTACATAAAACATGATAGAATAGTCTGTTTTTCACTGGTAATGTAACTTCAGTAGCTTACTATGACTACCATTTACTTCTTGTTCCCTCTGAGGCGGGGGGACTCAGCTTTTTATACCTTCTGTTGATCCTGTAAAAGTAGTCTGGGTGCTGAATGCTCTGGTTTGTGTCCTTTCTCCTCATCCTGCAGAATTGGGGTGGCTTTCTGCATTTGGCCAGTTGTCTGAAAGGCTTTTATTGCCTTCAGTGTGTACAGGAGACAGAGGATAGAAGGGTGTGTAGGTGATGCACATGGAATATTGAGGGTGCCTGTAGGCCAGCTCATGAGGAAGCCACAGTTGAAGTCTCTTCCGCAACTCGGTGGCGGGCTTCCTGATGGATTGCATCAGGTGGTTATTAGGATCTGCAGTTTTTTGATGTGTTCCATTCTGAGGCCTGGCTGCTATTCTCCCATCAGTTCACTGCCCCCTAGTTGTGCATTGCATGGCTCAGTATTCTGGATGGAGTAAAAATTGTGTCTCTGTCCATCTCCCACACAGGTGGGGAAGCCAGGTGCTCACTAACACATTCTGACTTTACCCTGTGGGAGAGATCATGAGAGAAGTTCTCTCTGGGCACTGACCTGTGCCCCTTGGAGGAAACAAACTCTTCTTTTTAAGCCCTCTCCACTGCATCTATTATTTCATTATTATTGTTGTTCCATTGGTGCTCTGGCATATCTCTGTTAGACTCACAAAGGCACTCTTGTCCATAGGCGATTGTCAAAAATCAGTGTTTTGTAGAGAAGTGGTAGAATGCTCTTATAAACCATGGTTTTTAAAAAGTCAGTACTGTCAATTTTATTATGTATAAAAAGCAAGTTTCTTAGAAGATATCAGCTGAAATTATGTCAGGAAAAAATTTAAATTCATAGTAACTATTAGTTAAATTTAAACATTTGCAAATCGTCCTTGAAAAATGAACAAGTCCAGTAGCTTCTAAGTCATTTTTTAGCAAATATCCAACAACTACTGAAAGCAGCACAGCCACCGTATGATGCCCTCTGTCATAATGACCCTTTGTTAATGAGAGCAGCAGAAAGCACTACGGGGTGCAGCATTATAGTGGCAGGTATCAAAAATTGGCCAGAAAAATTTCTTCCCAGATAATGAGGACCCTGTTCGGAGAAGGAATACTTGTGGTTGGGACCTTACTTCAATACAGAAGGATTACATGGGGAGGTGGTAAAGACAGCTCAGGCAATGAGTGCTAAGGAACCAGAGATGGCAGAATTCAAAGTACAGGCAAAGATCAACCCAGGAAAACGAGTGGTTTACTTGTGAAGTACTGGTGGTGTTTCTCAGTGGCAGTGGCTCATGAAGAAATCAAGGGGAGTAAAGAGTTAGTGGAAGAACTCTGCCTGAAACAGGTAAAGTTCTGAGAGACAAAGGAGGTATGG
Source organism: Taxidea taxus jeffersonii (assembly GCA_003697995.1). Taxonomy (NCBI): domain Eukaryota; kingdom Metazoa; phylum Chordata; class Mammalia; order Carnivora; family Mustelidae; genus Taxidea; species Taxidea taxus. The sequence goes on from ML109931.1 coordinate 27,736, forward strand.
CTACCCAGAGGCACCATATTTTAAGGAAATGGCTAGTTTTCGGAAATGGCTAGTTTTCGTTAACAACAACAACAACAAATTGAACCCCTGAGCTATGTGGTCTCTTGCTTGTAGCCAGTTCACCAGTTCAGGAAAAATGGGTCCTATTCAAACATGAGCAATATCGACACAGCATTTAACAGAGTATCTGTGCGTAGCTGTCACAAGGAAATAATTTACAAACGAGAGCAACTTTCCTACAGATACAAAAAACTGACCAGAAAACTTTTGCTGAAAGTTAGGTGAAATTGCAAAAAAAAAAAAAAAAAAAAAAAATCACTCTAGTATGGATAATGAAGTACTTGCAGGAAATACCATAAAACTAAGTATGAGAATTTAGAGGTGGCTAGAAAATAGGAAGTAGTAACGTGGCATATGACAAATCTTGCTTATGAACATGGACTCAAAAGGTTTTCTTTAACAGTACTACCAACCAAATTTAGCTGTATATAAAATAGCAAAAGTCAGGTTGTAGGAATGGTTGATTAATCTGTAGGGGAAGTATAAAACAATCACAGTAATGGCTTAAAGTAGAAGTTGTGTCACTAATACCATAGAAATTACTTAATATTCACCATTTATGATTCTAAAAAGTTAGCAAACTATGTAAGTGAACTTTCTTAATTAGGTAAAAGATATCTTAAAATGCCTAACAAATATCTTATTTAGTAGTGATAATTTAAAGCCTATAATTACATACTACTTATTGTTAGTGGTATTAGTCAAAGCATAAGAACAGAAAAAGAAATGCAGGGAGTAAATAAATGTAAATGAGTAGACATGTCATATTTACTTATGATTGTCCACATGAAAAATTTATCACCATTTATGGAGAACCAAAAATAAAAATTATTAATAGAGTTGAACAGGTTTTCTGAGTTCAAAGTCACTACCCAATAATCATTGCTATTTTTATACAGTAAACAATTTAAATATGTAATTGGACATAAAATCCTTAACAATAGGAAGAAAAAATAGGATACTTAAATATAACTTTTTTTATATTACAAAAGGTTTTTTTTTAATTTTTTTAATTAAGTAATGTTAGTATACCCTACATCATTAGTTTTTGATGTAGTGTTCCGTGACTCACTGTTTGTATATAACACCCTCCTTGCAATACGTGCCCTCCTTAATACCCATCACCAGGCTAACCTCCAGTTTGATTCCAGGAGTCTATAGTCTCTCATGGTTCCTCCTCCTGGTCCCCCCCCCCACCCCTTTCATTTTCCCCTTCCTTCTCTGTGTCTTCCATGCTATTCCTTAGGTTCCACAAATAAGTGAGATAATATGGTAATTGCTTTCTCTGTTTGACTTATTTCACCTAGCGTAATTTCCTCCAGTTCCATCCATTTTGATACAAATGCTTTGTAATATTCCATTGTATATATGGACCACATCTTCTTTATCCATTCATCTGTTGAAGGGCATCTCAGCTCCTTCCACAGTTTGGCTATTGTGGACATTGCTGCTAATGACCATTGGGGTGCATGTGGTCCTTCTTTTCACTACATCTGTATCTTTGGGGCAAATACCCGGTAGTGTAATTGCTGGGTCATAGGGTAGTTGTATTTTTAACTTTTGAGGACCCCCCCACACTGTCTTCCAAAGTGGCTGCACCACCTTGCATTCTCACCAACAGTGTAAGAGGGTTCCCCTTTCTCCACATCCTCTCCAACATTTGTAGTTTCTTGCCTCGTCAGTTTTTGCCATTCTAACTGGTGTAAGGTGGTATCTCAGTGTGGTTTTGATTTGAATTTCCCTGATGGCTAATGACGATGAATAATTTTTCATGTGTCTATTAGGCATTCGTATGTCTTCTTTGGAGAAGTGTCTGTTCGTGTCTTCTTCCCATTTTTTGACTTGATTATTTTGGTTTTTTGGGTATTGAGTTTGAGAAGTTCTTTATAGATTTTGGATACCAGCCCTTTATCTTTCAAGACATGTCTCCAAAGGCAAGGGAAACAAAAGTGAAAAAGAACTTTTGGGACCTCCTCAACAGAAAAAACTTCTGCACAGCAAACAGTCAGCAAAACAAAGAGCAACCCATGGAATGGGGGAAGATATTTGCAAATGATAAAAAATATATATGAATAGAATATCAAAATTCAGACTACATGTGTACATATATTTATAGCCAGTTGTTGGTTTGTGCCTTCATCTTCATGTAGTAGTCCTTTATCCTTCTGGTTTTATTTTCGACAAAGTAGTAGTAGTCTTTATGCTTGAGCTGGATGTGATAGGACAGATTAAGACAGCCAGGCATGTCACATTATAGCATAGCATCTATCTTCAATAATACCTAGAGTCGGAAATTCAGACTGAATCTCTGTGACTTTCTCATATATGGAGAAAACACCTCTCTAGTAGATAGAGAAAATAAAAATTTGAAGTTTGGGCTTTTTCATTAAGTTTAATGTTTGCTTACTTTTGATAATTGAGTTATAATGGATTAATTATACTCTAATATAATTGGATACTAGAGGTGATCTCAGTTATCATAGTAAGTTCAAAAGTGTTTTGGGTTTTGCTCAGGCTGACTTTCAAGTTGCTTCATTCAGTAAAGCTACCCAGGTTTTTGATGAAAATATAGTACTTGTTGCAGTGTTTTTGTAAAGTTAAAAGTTATTTAGTATTTAGTGTTTTGCCAAATCTTGTCACTGTTTTAGTCTACTGAAACACTGATAATGTAATCTCTCTGAATTAGACTCAGTTGACATTAGCATGCCTTCATTATTTTCCTCCCCAGAATTATTGTTGTAAGCTTATAGTAATCATCACTACTATTTATTGAGTCTTTTCCTTCTTTGGGTTATGTTTTATGTACTTATTTAAAATAATGATGGAAAGGAATTTGTATTCTCCTCCTTTTATAAACAAGGAAACTAAGATTCAGTAAACTCAACTTGTAGCTTACACAGCTAGAAAATGATTGGCTAGGAGTTGATCCCATGTGTCTTACTTCAAGTTCTATATTCTTTTAATGGTGCTGGGCTTCTCTAAATAGGGACGTGTATCTCATATGTTGGATGTTTAAACCAATGGATATAGTGAGCCATTTTGATTACAAATAAATGCCTAAAGTTTTATGTGGTGCATAAATGTTAAATACTTGAACAGATCAATTTTCTTCCATCCTCTGCTACATCATGCAGATTTTATATTTCTGCTTTGAATCCTTGGATGCTAATTACCTTGGCATAGCAGAAAATATTCTAACATTCAGAAACATATACTCAAGAAGGAAATCTTGGCAAGTGTGCACACTCCCCAATGGCAGACTTTTAGAAGTCAGTAACAGGCTGCAGAGTACAGACATGTTTTCAAACAATATATTTTAAAACTCTACTCTGATGACAAAATGTTGAATTAAAAAAGCTCCTCCTCTTGAAACTTTTCTCCCTCTGTTTTTCATTAATATAAAAGTATACAAACTGTGATATTTTCCTTAGCTATAGATAGCTTATGGAAACTAATCTGAATCTTCTTTACCACATTCTGCCTGATAGCCACCACTATCCTCACCAAACATAACTATTTATTGTAAAAACAGCTAGACTGAAGTGGGAAAAAAAAATGGATTTGTTCACTTCTAATCTTACCCAATTCTTAAGATATCCTTACAAAGTTAAGAGGCTACCCAAAATGCTAACCCATTTATTCAGATTTTCAAACATTTGTCTGTGTGAAATAACCAATATCCCATTTTCCTTTGGGAAAGATAATATTTGTTAGTAATTTTTCTCTGATGAAAGATTGGATTACACAGAAAAGGAAAGCTTCTAAAGTAAAAATAATGAATTTGACCAGACCCCTTCTATAATACCAAAAATTACATGCAAAATGAGAATAATGAGAAAAAGTTTGTTAAAGAAGCTCTGTCCACATACCCATTTCTTGGTAAAGAACAAGCCTGTACAGTTGGCATTTGTATATTGAACCTTTGCAGAAGTATCTCCCAGGGGATTACTAAGTGTTACACATCCTTAGTTCTATAGACTTTTCTATTGCTAGGTTTTGTTTTTTTTTTTCTTTTCATTATTCATATTATTGTATGTGACTCACAGGCTGAGAATGCTGTGTTTCCTGGAGATAGGAAGCTGTTTGTTCATAGTGCTTTAGCGTATAGATTAGAGACAAATTTGCGATTTCCTATATGGAAGAAGATATGCAAATATTTAAAAAGTATATTAGAGCTTCCTGATTCTGAGTTAAAAAAAATAGGTAAAGGAGTATTCATAGGTTCCTCCTGGTCTTGAAAAAAAAATGCTATTAACTCCTGTTTATAAGTGATGGTAATTGTTTATAGAGCTGAGTAAGCATTGATTCTGGTTTTACTCCATTTTCCTTCCTCCATCCCCGAAAGAAGAAGGATGATAAACAGTAAGCTTACACATTACCTGTCTTATGATGAGTTTAAAATAGAATGGTTGGGTAAAATATTGAAGTACACTGCTACACAATTTTAAGGAGTATAATATAAATCTATATTTTATAGTTTTCAGAAATATATGTTGACTTGGAATATCAAAATGAGTTAATATGTTATGTTTTATAGCCCTTAGCACAGATCTTCATGGCAACCTAAAGCTCTTCATAGATGGCTGTCATTTCAAAGCAGAAATATAAGTGTGGTAGTTATATTCATTTCACATGCAAAGAAAAATATCCTAAGAATTTGCAATTAAAAATGTGAAATATAAACATCATTTTTAAAAATCTAATAACCCAAACTTTATTACCACAGTAAATCTTAGTAGGACAGAAGCTGTTTTCTGCCTTTTAACACTGATGATCTATATTGTAAGATGATTCACATACCTTAATGTGTCTTCTGTCTCAAAGAAATTAGATCAGTTTAATTATGTAAGTTTTGTGACAAACTTAAGCTTGAAGTTAATACAAACTATTACACAAGTTTCACATTCCTGAAGGGTTCTTTGGTGTCTGCATATTGTCTTGTATCAGTTGAAATGTATTTCTTGTGACCATTCAAAACTTCAAGGCGGCTCTGACATCAGAATGAATACCTTTCCAAATTTATTTGAACTAAATTATGTAACTTCTAATATTATGCACATACTATCTCTGGGTTTTTTTTTTTTTTTTTTTTA
>ML109931.1:33288-55254 GCA_003697995.1 Taxidea taxus jeffersonii
GAGTCATTTGGAGATGGGTACGTCTGTTTGCAAATTGGTAGTTTCTGTGTATAGCCTCATGTATATTTTTGTGTTAGGACTGTGGCAAGAATATAATGAAAAGATTTCATATATTTTTAGGCTACCATTTTCTTAATGTAGTTCCTAATTTTGTGTAATGAGGACAGACAGTAGCCTCAATAATTCAAAGAACATCTTAAAACTACTCATACATGAATGGACCTCCTTTTTCTTTCCTTTTTAATGTTGTGTGGTTGCCCTAGTCTTTTGCTTGTTATAAAGTCGTAATTACATAAACTTCACTATAAAGATCTAATACTTGGAATGACTGTCTAGCTTCTGTACTCCATGCCACTCACGGATAACGTTAATCCAACTCAGTAGTGGTTATAAATAATATTTGTTGAGACAGTTCTGTTCAGTGTGTAATTCCTTTCCCTGAAATAAAATATTTAGTCTTAAGAAGGATACTTCCTACCTTTTTTTCTTACAAGTGCAGTGTATAGACTGAGTGATAGGAAATCATGGTTATACTATAAATTCACTACAAATAAGTCAGTTATGAGTAGTAGAAATGAATAGTGTATGAATTCTCTGATGTGGTTGTCTCTTGTTACTCTGCTAATTATACTTCAAGTGAAGAAGTCATTAAATTATTTGTAATATAACACTGTAAGGACATGGACTATAGAGAGGATTATATAAAACATAGGATATTTTTAGTCTTTACTGTAAAGTGAGTATAGTTGACCTTTGAACAAATCAGGTTTGAATTGTGTGGGTCCATTTATATGCAGATTAGTTTTGATACAGTACAGTACAGTGCTGTACTGTATTTCTTTAGCTTATTTTAAGAGTAAGTATATAATAGGGGGCACCTAGGTATCTCAGTCAGTTGGATGTCTGACTCTTGATTTCAGCTCAGGTCACGATCTCCGGGATGTGAGATAGAGACTGCTTCAGATTCTCTCTCTCCTCGTCCTCTGGCCCTCACCTCTCCCCCTCTTAAAAAATATTTTTATTATTATTATTTTTTTTTAATTTGAGAGTGTGTGTGTGAATGGGGAGGGGCAGAGGGAGGAGAAAGAGAGAGAGAGAAAGCAAAAGAGAATCTGAAGCCAGCTGCTTCTTCTGAGAACATGCCCTGAAATCAAGAGTCAGTTGCTTAACCAACTGAGCCACCCAGGCACCTCTCTTTTTTTATTATAGTCTTTATCTGGTTTTGGTATTAGGGTAATGCTGGCTGCATAGCATGACTTTGGAAGTTTTCCTTTCTTTTCTATTTTTTTGATACAGTTTGAGAAGAATGGGTATTGACTCTCCTTGAAATATTTGGTAGACTTCACCTCTGCAGCCATCTGATCCTGGTCCTGGACTTTTGTTTGTTGAGAGTTTTTTGATTCCTAATTCAGTGTCTTTGCAGGTTATTGGTCTGTTCAAGTTTTCTATTTCTACCTGTTTCAGTTGTGGTAGTTTATGTTTCTAGGAGTGCATCCATTTCTTCCAGATAGCTTAATTTGTTGGCATGTAATTGCTCATAATATTCTCTTGTATGTATTTCTGTGGCATTGGTTGTTACTTCTTCTCTCTCATTTGTGATTTTATTTATTTGGGTCCTTTCTCTTTTTGCTAAGTCTGGCTGAAGGTTTACCAATTTCATTGATTTTTTTTTTTTTTTCCAGAGAACCAGCTCCTGGTTCCACTGGTATGTTTACTGGGTTTGGGGTTTTTTAGTTTCTATATCTTCCTTTGTTGTTCTTTTTCTAGCCCTAAAGGGTGTAATGTTAAGTTGCTTGAGATTTTTCTTGCGGTAGGCCCGTGTTGCTATACACTTTTGCTTAGGACTGCTTCTGTTGTGTCCCAAATATTTTGGACTGTTTTGTTTTCATTTTTTCCATATATTTTTTAAAAATTTCTTCTTTGATCTCCTGGTTGACCCATTCATTGTTTAATAGCCTGTGGTTTAACTTCCATATATTTGTGGTCTCTCCAAATTTTTTCTTGTGATTGACTTCTAGTTTCATATCATTTGGTGAGAAAGGGTACATGATATGATCTCAGTCTTATTGTATTTGTTGAGGCCTGATTTGTGACCTGTTAAGTGGTCTACTCTGGAGAATGTCCCATGTGTACTTGAGAAGGATGTTTTGGGATGGAATGTTCTGAATATATCTGGTAAGTCCACCTGGTCCGGTGTGTCATTTTTTTTTTTTTAAGATTTTATTTATTTATTTGGCAGGCAGAGATCACAAGTAGGCAGAGAGGCAGGCAGAGGAAGCAGGCTCCCTGCTGAGCAGAGAACCCCATGTGGGGCCTGATTCCAGGCCCCTGAGATCATGACCTGAGCTGAAGGCAGAGGCTTTAACCCACTGAGCCACCCAGGCACCCCCAGTGTGTCATTTGAAGCCATTGTTTCCTTACGTATGGGGAATGTTAAATTCCCCTATTACTGTATTATTATCAATTAGTTCTTTTTTGTTTATTGTTTTATATATTTGGGTGCTCCCAGGTTGGGGGCATAAATATTTACAATTACTATATCTTCTTGTTGGATTGTCCCCTTTATTATGATATAGTGCCCTTCTTAGTCTTCTTGTTATAGTCATCGTTGTAAAGTGTATTTTGTCTGAGGTAAGTATTGCTACTCCAACTTTCTTTCAACATCCATTTGTATGATAAATGTTTTTCCATCCCCTCACTTTCACTCTGCAGGTATCTTTAGGTCTAAAATTGGTCTCTTATAAACAGCATATAGATGGGTCTTGAATTTTTAATCCATTGTGACACCTTTTTTTTTTTTTTTTAAGATTGTATTTATTTATTTGACAGAGATTACAAGTAGGCAGAGAGGGCAGGGGGAAGCAGGCTCCCCACTGAGCAGAGAGCCCGATGCGGGGCTCCATCTCAGGACCCTGGGATCATGACCTGAGCTGAAGGTAGAGGCTTTAACCCACTGAGCCACCCAGGCACCCACCCTGTGTTTTTTTATTTGAACTTCTAGTCCATTTACATTCAAAGTAAGATCTTATTTATTTATTGTCATTTCTGGAGATTTCTCTGATCTTTCCTTGTCTTTGTCACTTTTGGTCTTTCAAGTCAATGAGTCCCCTTTAGTATTACTTGCAGGGCTGATTTAATGGTCAGTTAACTCCTTTAGTTTTTGTTTGGGAAATTCCTTATCTCTCCTTCTATTCTGAATGATAGCCTTGCTGCATAAAGTATTTTTGGCTGTGGATTTTTCCCATTCAGCATGTTGAATATATCATGCCACTCTCTTCTGGCCTGTAAAATTTATGCTGAGAAATCTCCAGCTAGCCTTATGGATCTTACGCCTTCTTTTACCTTGCAGCTTTTAAGATTTGCTCTTTATCAGTATATGTCTTGGTGTTGGCTTGCATTTGTTGATTTTGATTGGAAGTTCTCTGTGCCTCCTGGATCTGGATGTCTGTTGCCTTCCCAAGATTTTTTGTTACTATTTTTTGAAATAAATATTCTACTCCCTTTTCTCTTTTCTTGTTCTGGGACTCCTATGTTATTACGTTTGATGGAGTCACTGAGTTCCCTAAGTCTATTCTCATGTTCCATAATTCTTTCTCTCTTTTGTTCAGCTTCATTATTTTATCTTCTGGGTCACTTATCTGTGTTTGTCTGCTTCTTCTAGCCTGCTGTTCATTGTATCAAGCCAGTTTCCAATCTCATTCATTGTATTCTTCATCTCTGTGGTATGGGTCTCCTTGATGTCTTCTATTCTTTTCTCAAGCCCAGTGAGTATCCTTATGATTATTGCTTTAAATTTTCCATCAGTACTATTACTTAGATCTCTGGCTATGGCTTTATCTTGCTCTTTCATTTGGGATGAATTCCCTAAGTCCCATAGTTAGTAAGTAAAAATTATTCTAATGGGTGAAGTGATACATGATTTTTTTTAATTTAGTTTTGTGACCATTATTTTTTAAAAATGCAGAATTCTGATAAACTTTGATTTACATATTATAACATTACACCCTGTTTTTCAGTGTATAGTTTTTGCTATGACTTCTGGGCAGATGTGGAATCATATCCGTGGACCTCCATATGCTCATAAGAACCCACACAATGGACAAGTGGTAAGTATTTGTTCTAAGCATTCATATTTTGAACTTTAATCCTATTTATTTTTAATATAGTATTCACACACAACATGGGGCCCGAATTAAGTACCCCAAGATCAAGAGTCAGGTGCTCTACTGACTGGGCCAGTCAGGTACCCCTTTCATCCTGTTTATATAGGAATCAAAAATCATGTGCAGTATTTAGTGAGAACAGATTTTGTCTGTAAATCTAAAGTTTTGTTCTTTCTCTTCTAATACCACCTCTACTATATACACACATGCATGTATATATAATATGTTTTTTTAGGGTGAGGACTGCTTTACTGTTTAAGAAAACTAGTGTACCTACCACACGAAATAAACATTTATAACCTAGTTTTTCACCTTTACATATTGCTACAGCAGTAATATGTAATGCCAGGAGAGGCAATAGGAATAGTTTGTAGTCAGTGTCCCATTAATGGTAAATTCAGTTAAGAAGAGATTAATTATAACATCATTCAGAACCCTGGCAGTCATCATATTAGAATGCTACAAAGTGTTTATTTGCTACAAAATTAAAAGAGAAATTGATATGCAGTTAAATCAGTAGCAAAGTTCACATTAGTAACTGCTACTGGTTTTATTTTTTTGCTTTGCTTTTTTAGGTTTTTTGTTTTTGTTTGATGAATGGGATATATTGCAATTCAACTGTCTTTGGGGTTTAATATGTATTAGGTTGATGAAGATTAACTGTCTAAAAATGTGACCTTCTCTTTTTCATTTTGAAAACAGAGATTTTGAGAGAATAATGTAATGACATCCTTCATGTACCTGTTACCAAACAATTACTAGCTCATAACCAATACTTGTTTCTCTTTCTCCTCTTAGTTCTCTTCACCTTCCATCAGATTCTTCTGAAATAAGTGCTAAATATAATTTCATTTCATACAGAAATACTTTAGTAGATTCCCTAAAAGACAAGGTCTTTGAAAGTAACCATGTTGCCACAATCACCTAGAATATTAAATTCTTAACTCCTAAAATTGCAGTTTTGAATGAAATTTTCATATGGGAGAACGTTATAAATTCTCTGTTCAACTCTATAGATTACAACATAAGTTTGAGATTTATTCTTCATTGTTTATAGTGCTTCAAATACCTATAATATTAAAGCCAACAAGTTATTATTTCTTCTTTCTACATTATGACTTCCTTTGAACTTCTTTGTGGAACTCTGTACATTGGGAAATAATTCACTTTGTTCATTGCCAAGTCAGGTTTTAAGGACTAGTTGCTACTTGCCAAAGTTAGGTAAGGATCAGTTTGGTCTCAGATTTCTCCTGAAGATAGCAATGATACGGAGTCAAGAGTTAGACTGGATGATCAGTTGCTGTAGTCATTTAGACATAGGTTTTGCCATGTGTGTATATTTTTGAAATTTTCATTAGTTACAGGAGTTATTGTTATTAATAATTAAATTATTTTAAAGAAAAATAAGTGGAAATAATTATCAAGGAAATCTTTCCAACAGTCTGACTAGAAAGTGTTATCCTTTCCTCTCCTCCTCCCCAATACCCATACTCTTCTGTCCCTTTCCTAATTTATTTTTCCTCCGTAGCACTAAATCATCTAACATGCTATCAAATCTACTTATTTTGTATTATTTGTATTTGTCTGCCTTTTATCATGACACCAGTAAGGCATAAAAAGTCCTGCTGTCAGGTACTTACCAGTTTTTGTCACTGATCTGTTCCTATTACATAAGGTCCTGACGCAAAGATCCTACTACTTCAAAATGTAAATTTAGGAAATCTTATGAATTTGTTATTACTGTCTTTTAAGAGAATATTCCTTAGGTTGAAAAGCATTAAGCATTGCTTTTTATTTGATTTGTTAAAGTATATGGAAAATTAACCAACATTCTTATGAAATGTGTTAACTTGTATGGGGAAGAAAAAATATTTTTTCCCTATTCTTCTGAGTTTTTGGCTAGGACCGTTATAATAAAATATGGAATTATAAGAGAAAAACAGACATTTATTAAGAAGTATACTTACTCTGGGGCACCTGGGTGGCTCAGCGGGTTAAAGCCGCTGCCTTCGGCTCGGGTCATGATCCCAGGGTCGTGGAATCGAGCCCCGCATCGGGCTCTCTGCTCTGCGGACAGCCTGCTTCCTCCTCTCTCTGCCTACTTGTGATCTCTATCAAATAAATAAAATCTTTTAAAAAAAAAAGTAGTATACTTCCTCTATACATGGGAGGTACTCAGGGAAAAATCGGTAATACTCAGAGGTGACCAGGAAAAGCAAGATAAGTAAAAGTCAGATTTATTGTGCAGAATTAAGTTGCAGGTGCCTTCCCCCCACATTTCTTGTCTAAAGTTATCTATAGGAACTTACCTTTGTCCTTCCTGGTAGAGGGGGAGGAGAGACACCTTTGGGGAGGCCAGAAAGCTTTTCTTTTATCTTCTCCTCAACTGCCTTCAATTCAAAATAGTCCTTACATGAAAGTGGCATGCTTTTCTTACAGTAATCTCTATTATCTATTGCTTTTCTAAATCATCTAATCTTCTTACATATAGTTTACCAGAGTAGTAAGCTCCCAAAGTTTGTGCCAGTAACTGACAATGGATGTGACCTATTGTTTACTGACTACATGTGAGGCAGTAGATTTCATAGCTGAATATTTTAGGCTACTAGGTAAATATTCCTAAAACAGAAGTTATTAGAATACGTTTGGACCTGAGTTACCAGTTTACAATCCCTAGTACCTTTCCCATTTCCTCACCATTGTTGTAATATTACTTTTCAACCTGTTAACTCTTCTACTTTGCAAAGAAACTCTGTTAGCCTATTTGTGCCATTGCTTGTTTCCTAAATATATGCCTTTTTTCTGCTTCCATTCCTGAAATGTCCTCTGTATCTATCAAATTGTACCCGTCCTTCATATAGCACTTGATTTTGCCATACTGGTGAGATGCATTACGTATTACATTGGAAGTGCCCCCTACTTCCCTTTACATATTTATTAACATGTTAGTCCATTTACATATCTGTGCATTTTTTTAGTACAATAATTCTTCAATGTTTTATATATCCCACTTTAGTCAAATCCTTAGACATAATGGAGTTTCTTTGAAGCTATTTTTTTTTTTTTTTTAATTAGAGAGAGAGAGAGTGAGCACAGGCAGACAGAGAGGCAGGCAGAGGCAGAGGGAGAAGCAGGCTCCCTGCCCAGCAAGGAGCCCGATGTGGGACCCGATCCCAGGACGCCGGGATCATGACCCGAGCCGAAGGCAGCCGCCTAACCAACTGAGCCACCCAGGCGTCCCCTTTGAAGCTATTTTTATCTTGACAACTTACATGTAGTTGGTCCTTAGGAAGTGTTTCATTAAATGATTATAAGGACTCATACTAGAAGATTTTTGTTTCTAAAATTAGATTATCTTAATTCTCCTTTTAATTGTCTCACTACTCAGAAGAATAATAGGATTAACATGTCACTGTTAATTCAGCATAAATCAGTTCCTCTGACAGGGACATTTATTTTAAAGTTCAGATTAGAGAGAGATTATTTATTTAGAAAATTATTTTTTTCCACATTTTTATATTACTATTTTTCAGGTAGTAATTGGTATGGCCCGGCCCTTAGGAAAAGGTACTCTGAGGCCCAGAAGAACACATTGGGAGAATTTTCTGTAAAGGGAAAAGCATTTCCTTCATACACACCTCTTTTAACATATTTATCTTAACTTTGAGCAACTTAATCAAGTTAGAAATAGTGAAATTTAAACCTATAGCTAAGGTATTTCAAAAGATGAATTTTGTTCCAATTCTTTAACCTCTTGTATTTTATAAAAATAAAAAGATCTTAGAAATTCAGGAGCTTCTTGCTGGAGCAGCGATGCGTGAATGTACTCCTGACCACAGAGATGTGGATACAGGTTTAAGTTTATGTGAGATATTAACTGCTTAGCAGTATAGACAAAGCCTTTAGTTTGCCTATTAAAGCACTGTGAAAAGGAGCAGCAGAATGTTGCCTGTTAGAATATAGCTTTTTTCTTGTTTTGCATTTTAACATATTCCCCCCAAAATTTATCTTCCTGCCTTTTATATGCATAATGTCAACATACACTGAAACAGGAAATTATGGTTTGTTTTGTTTTAATGAATTGATTTACATAATAATGTGTTTTCATATTACTGAAACAAAATACAAGATTACCTATGCTTTACAAAATAAAATGGTTACTGGTACAGAACTTTAAATAATGATTGTTCATTAGAATGATAATAGTAAATGTTTTTCTTTATAGTAGATGTGTTTAAATTTCAAGATATAACTTGAAAATTAGTACCATCCTTCTTAGGTAATTTCTTCATATTTTAACCTGTATTTCTAAAGAGAAATTACCATGTAGGATTTGTGTTTTTTAGAATATTATAATGGGGCTGTTTACCTCTTTCAGTGGTATGGCGTATCTTATGAATATATAAAGGAATTTTATAACTTGGCATTTATTCTTGATCACCAGTGTACATCAAGTGCATTAGTGGGGAGTAAGCTATATAAGACAATTTCCATTTACACGTTGGAGACTTATTTGAGTTAACTGTTATACACAAAGATCAGCTAATTGAGTTGTAATTTTGCTAATTACATAAATGGTTTACTTCAACTCTATGTTAGATGTTTTAAGGAATTTGTGTTAAATTATTCATGAAGAATTATTTATCAGTGTTAGGTTAATGTGAACTTTGTAAATACTTGAGGATTGCATTATGAAGTTCTCTATGATTTCCAGAAATATTTATTTTTTTCCTTTTCTCTGAAGTTGTAGTTTCTAAATAGAATTCTGGGTTATTAGTTCTTTTGTCCCAAACACTACATAACTAGATTGCCATTTCTCCTGTGTAAGTTTAATAGCAGTTGTCTTTATAAGATCCAGTTTTATATTTTTTAAGCATAAAAACCATATTGGTTATAAAAAGCCTTTATTTCCTCTGACCAGTTTTCATTTCAGGTATTGATTAGGATTATCACTTGATATTTCAGGAAATCCATAGAAATTCAAATTCTTGAAAGAGAAATACAAAGCTAACTGACCTTAGGTCACCAAATTTCAAAACGTATATTAAAGCTGCATTAATTAATAGGGCATCTTATTAATTGTGTAAGCTCATTCTGTTATATTGGTATATTTGTCTGTCTTTCAACAGACAGACATATGCACACATTTATGGCCATAGTAATAACCAAAATGTAGTGTGGAACCAGGGCCTTTTTAATAAATGGTGCGAGAGTAATTGAAAAATATAGAATCTTAACAGTTGTCATATACCATAAACATAAATCCCCTCTGGATTATGGAGATAAATATGAATGGAAAACATGCTACATTGAAATACCTTACAATTAGGAACTATCATCATCAAGATAAAGTCACAGAGTGGAGAAGATATTTGTAATACAGATGTCTTCACAAAGACTTGGATCCAGAAGACAAAGAAGAAACACAACTCAGTGGCAAAAATTTGGGGAAGACTTGATCATACTTTCTCAAAAGAGGCTATAGGAATGGCCACTAAACATATGAAATGGATTTCAACCTTATTATTACCTATGTAAATTGAAGTTAAAACATAGTACAGTGCTATGATACCATCAGCATAATTACGAAAATCAGTAGCACTGATACCGTGCAGAGTTTCAGTACCTAGAAAATGAGTTCACTCAAGCAGTTTAAAAGCTGACGACATGTATTAAAACTGATCATACTCACACCCATGATTCTGAAATTTTTCATAAATATATATTCAAGAGAAATGCATACATATGCGTGCCAAATGCAGTGTAGAAAAACGTTAATAGCATTATTCTTAATAGCCCCAGAGTGGCAACAACCTAAATGTCTATCAGTAGAATAAATTATAAATAGTGAAATACATATAGCTGCTTACAACAAAAAGAACAAATCTCAAAGCTATAAAGTGAAAGAGGCCTGGCACAAAACCAGCTGGAACTTATCTGTGTGTTAAATGTCAGGGAAGTGGTACCTTTGAGCTGTATGGGTTGTAACTGGAATGGCACAGGAGACAGCTTGTAGATACCCCAGTTCTTCATTTAGGTGATAGGCACACAGGTGTGATCAGTTTGTGAAATTCATCTAACTTTAAACTTGTAAAATATGACCTTTTCTGGGTGTATGCTATACATCTGTAAACATTTTTCTATACTCTGAAAACTGTAAGACATTGATAAAAGAAATGATGATAAACACAAAGATATACAACACTCATAGGTCAGAAGAATTAACGTTTGGATGTGCAGTGTGCATACCACCCAATGCAGTCTATAGCTTCAGTGTAATCCCTATCAAAATACCAATGGCATTTTTCACAGAACTAGAACAAAGAAATCTAGAAAATTAGAACATAAGAAATCTTATGGAACCACAAGAGATACGGAGTAACCAAATCTGTCTTGAGAAAGAAAAAACTGGGGGTGTCAAGAGCCCTGATTTCAAAGTATACTACTAAGCTATGGTAATCAAAACAGTTTAGTACTGTACAAAACCACATAGATCAGTGGAGCAACTTAGAGTCCACAAATAACTGATATTATTGGGGTTTATTACATGGGTTTAATCTTTGACAAAGGAGGCAAGAATATACAATGGGGAAAAGATGTTCTCTTCAATAGATGGTGTTGGGAAAACTGGACCACTTTCTTACAGTATACACACAAAAAACTCAAAAAGGGATTTAAGATTTCAACACAAGCCTGGAAAAATTCTTAAAAGGTAACATAGTATTGGACATTTCCCTAAGCAATATTTTCCTTGACATTTCTTTAGGCAACAGCAAAAAAGGCTAAAATCAACAAATGGGACTACATCAAGCAAAAAGCTTTTACATAGGGAAGGAAATCATTAACAAAATGAAAAGGCAGCCTACTGGATGGGAGAAGATGTGTACAAATGATATGTTTGATAAGGGGTTAATATCCAAAATACATAGAAAACTCACACAACTCAGTATCAAAAAAAACCCAACATGATTAAAAAATGAGCAGAGGACCTGAACAGTTTTCCAACTGAATACAACAGATATAGGAAGAGATGCTCAAAACCACTAATCACCAGTGAATGCAAATCAAGGCCACAACGAGATATCACCTAACGTGGCAGAACGGAGAGAGTCGAAAAGACAAAGTAACAAGGGTTAGCAGGAGGAAAGGGAACGCTCCTGCATGAATGGTGGGAAAGCAATATGACGACACCACTGTGAAAAACAGTATGGATGCTCCTCAAAAACTTAGAATTACTGTGTGATCCAGCAGTTGCACTGCTGGATATTTATCCAAAGAAAATGAAAACACTAATTTGAAAAGATAATATGCACCCCTATGTTTATTGCACATTATTTACAACAGCCAAGATATAGATGCAATGTAAGCATTCATTGTTAGGTGAAGAGATGAAGATGTGTTGCACACACAAACACACAATGGAATGTTACTCAGCCATAAAGAAGGAAATCTTGTCATTTGAGGCAACGTGGATGTACCTAGAGGGTATCATGCTAAGTGAAATAAGTCAGAGAAAGGCAAATACCATATAATTTCACTTGTATGTAGAATCTAAAGAACAAATTAAAGCAGAAACAGTCAAATACAGAGAACAAACGGTCAGTTGTCAGAGGAAAGAGGCCAGGGGTTGAGAGATAGGAAGAATGGGGAAGAACATTAAAAAATTACAAACTTCTACTTATAAGGAGAATGCAATGTATAGCATAGGGAATGTGGTAGTATTTTAACAATTTTGTATGGTGATGTATGTATGTAGTTTATTGTGATCATTTTGTCTTGTTAATAAATGGGGAATCACTATGTTGTACACCTGAAAATTATTCAACTGCACTTAAGAAAAATTTCCAAAACATAAAGGCTTTCAATGAATGCTTAAAAATCTCATGCTTTAGATGCTAATAATTCTGAGTTCAACCCTATCACCTACTTTTTGTTGTCTAATGGTCAAACTTACCCAAAAGACTGGTGCCAAAGATTAAATGAGATCATTGTTATTATTCTCTAAATTTTTTCCTCATTAGATGTTTGGTAAATACTGCATTTGTATTATCCATGTAGAAGTGAATGGTACATATTCATTGATAAGGAAATTTTGTTTAACCCAAAGCTCTTAAACTTATTTTGTCTCTATTCATCTTACATAGCTACTGGACACATTCTGAGAAATTCTGATATGTAATATATATAGTGCTTTTGATGCACATTATCTTGTAGATACTAAGGAACAATACTGTGAGCTCTGAGAGCAGGTATTTTATAAATGAAGAAAAATAATATTTCAAGATAAATGAATGTAGTCAGAATTAGAATGGCGGGTCTTCTAACATGATAAACTCATTCATGGACTAATTTCATAATAATTAGACTGAATTATTTTAAAATATATATTTAAATTTATATGGTTAATGTTTGAATCTTGATAAAATCCATTTTAAAATTTTGCCTGAAATGTTAAGAAATCTGACTCCTAGGAATCAGAGATAATGCCTATTTTCTTCATAAAGATTGCCTATTTAAATATGGGTGAAAGGTCATGCCACCTCTATAATCTTGACGAACAGAATCCTTTTAAATATGACCAAGACTTAACAAGACCCTGGAGGCTTAAAGATATATATGGCTAGGTGTAGTTCTAAAAATGTATCATTTGCTTCCAGGCTGTTTTTCTCTGATTCTTTAATTAGTTTTTTAAATAGGATACTTTGCCTTCTTCTATTTCAGCTTTTGCTTTTAAAATTTGTTCTCTGATCATAAAATTAGTAAGTGTTCATTGTGGAAATTTAGAAAAGTATAAAATATGTATCAATAAATGATACCACTTATAGTTTCTCATCAAAGGGAGAGACTGTATCAGGTAATCAAAGTGCTATCTATAGGTAATAAACTGTGAAGTAATGAGAAATAGGAGAGGCATAGCATTAAAAACTTAGCTAGTCATTCAAAATAGGAGAAGAGAGCTTAAAAGGCCACTGAGAATTGAATGGCTTCTTCTTGCATCAAGATATAGATACATATATATATGTATATACGTATACACACATATGTATATATATACATACATACACATATACATAAACACCTTCTCTATCCACACAGTTGAAAAAAGGGAACGAATCTCTATACATTCTCAGGATGATACAACAAAAACATGACAGTGAAACAAGATTTTCAGGGTTAAGATGATTATATATGCTGATTATATGTGCCTCATATACCTCTTCCTTCCTTCTGGTTACAAGACTGGTAGAGATTCATCAGAATGAGAAACTTACAAGAGAATTACAAAGCCAAGCCAAGGAAAACCTAACACCAAAGTAAGGGAGAACTTCCATTGACATCAGGAGCTGTTGAAGTGAACACTGGCACACAGTTTCTTTTTGCTTATGAACTTCATCAAAGTTCACTCGTATGTTTTCATTAATATGCTGACATGTATCTTACTTATCCCCCAGAAATGCTGCTTCACTTCACATGCCCTTTCCTTTTATCTTACCAGAGTGTTTTGTGTTTTACTTTTCATGCTGTCATGGCTCTGTTGAGCTACTGGTGGGGAACACAAGCTCTTAACAGATCCATATGGAAAGCCATGGTTCTTTCTGTATAACACCATTAAGTAGTTTTTCAGAAATATAAGCTTCACACCCAATATTTTTCCCACACTTGATAAATTTGGAACCCTGTAATATTAGAGAAGTATTATCTGGACTTTCCTGATTTATAAAATTTCAGTATAGGTATACATGATTTCTGTTCCAACGCTACATTAAACATTACTGCCCTTTATATACTGCCTGTCTTTCATTTAGTAGTGAAGGGATGTTTGGGATGAATTTGCCCCCCACTCTCAGGGAACATTTGGTAGTTTCCAGATACAGTTTTGGTTGTTACAACCATGGGGGCAGCTGCCTGCTAATAACAGTGATAGAGGCCAGGGATGCTGGTAAACATCTTACAGTTCAGAGGACAGTTGCCCACAACAATGAATGGTCTGGTCCCAAATGTCAGAATGTTAAAAGCAGCAACCCTGTTTTAGAGCTACAGAGAACCTTAATTTTGTCTTCTCAGATGTTTTGCAGCCAAGGAAACATTCCAACTAGCATTAATACTCAAAGGTTGACTTTCTTAAAAAAAAAAAAAAAAAAAAAAAGTAAATAAATTTTTTTTTTTTAAGATTTTATTTATTTATTTGACAGACAGAGATCACAAGTAGACAGAGAGGCAGGCAGAGAGAGAGGAGGAAGCAGGCTCCCCGCTGAGCAGAGAGCCCGATGTGGGGCTCGATCCCAGGACCCTGGGATCATGACCTGAGCCGAAGGCAGAGGCTTAACTCACTGAGCCACCCAGGCACCCCATAAGTAAATAAATTTGAAGTAACCAGTGCACTGACCTATAGTCCAATGTTTAGGATTGCTGCAAATATTGAAAGCCATCAGTAAATATATTGAAATAGAAATGTTTTTTACATAATTATTTTCTTAAATATATTAGTAAACATGATTTAATCTGACATTTTGTATGCTTAAAAAGAGATGTTTACATAAGAGAAAGTGAAAAAGACTCTTAATCTCAAAGACTCATTTTTATGCCTTTGTTCTTATGTGTAAGAGAAAAACAGTGCTGAATTTTTCCCAAGCTCTGCCTCTTACTGGTTATATCATTACGGGGAGAGTACTTAGTCTCTCTTCTGTAAAATAAGTCTAATCTTGCTTTTCTTACCTTGTATAATTCTTTACAAAATAAAATATGGTAATAGATGTATAAGCAGTTTTAAAAAAGGAAAACACTCAGCCTAAGTTTGGATTCCTCCCAAAACATCTCAAAAGGTAGTAATTCAAGTAAGAGTATGTACGTATATAAGAATATGTATTGAATCTTTAAGTTTTGGCAATTCTTGTATAGATTGACAAATCATTTATTTTTTTATAGAGGATTTGTTATTGATGCTCTATCAATAGAGTCTGTGTTTTTAATTGTATTTTCCCATAGTAGTATCATTACAGTCCTCTTAGCTATGTATCCCTACTGCTTTTTTACCTTAAAATTGACAATAAACACTTAGGGAAACAGGGGTGGGAATGGCACATAGTTTGTGACCATCAGTAGAATCTACATATAATGAGTCTGTCAGCTCCAAACTTCTGATTCTAGCTTTAATAGTCTTAATATTTTAACTGAACTGAGCTAATTGGGTCAGACAGCTTAATAAAAGACAATAGGGTACATTGTTAGCTTTTCATTTAGCTATTAGTTTACAAATTTCAATATAATATTGGTGACTTCATATTTTCACATGTTGTGGAGTAAAACATGTCTACAAGATCTAAAAATGCTCTTAGAATGAGTTTCACTACATTGAATGGAATGTAAGTGTGTAAAGAAAATTAATAGTGCACACAGTATGGTGCCGTGCTGATTTGCAAGTTTGTTTGTCACCATTAAGATGCTATGTAATGGGACAAGCCAAGTACTAATAGTCCACTTAACAGCATGAAAGTCATCACAAAAGCAGTTATTACTGCGTAGGTAAAGGGAAACTATACAACGAACTGTATGGTCACATGGGATATAAAGATTATTTTCTGTTTAAAAAAAAAAGGCATCATCCTGAAGAAAATGCATACAGTGAAATAAAACTTATACGTAGATCATAACTCTGAACATATATAAGTGTAGTGTTCTTTTTGTTTTAATTTCCCTGGATTTGACTTTTAGCTACTGCCTGAGGATTGCTATCAGTTTACCATATAAAATCCAAAATACTTCATTGCATTAAAGCTAGTTCAGTTGTGAATGAAACTAAGAACTGTGTTCTCTGTGCACACTGAAAAATATTGTATTACAAAAATGGCATGATGCTTAATACAGAATTTATCACAATAAAGCACTTTTTCTCAGGCAGCCACATAGTCTTATGCTTTTTCCAATTCTTCTGTACTTTTATGCCTCAAGGATTTTGCATATGCTGGCTTTTTGAGAGACATGTTTTAGCCATAAGTTGGAAACTATGGACTTACTTCAACTAAGCACAATTATTTTGAATGGAAATATTTGCAGGGTGTTAAGTAGTTTTATTGTAATTTTCATACCTCCACCAGAGACCATGTCATTTAAATTAAAAATTCAGATAATCATAATCAATATACATTGAAGATATGCAGAAGCTTTACTGCATAGAAAAGTAAGAACATGATAAATGAAAGGGCAGAATCCCAATTCCAAAATCTATTGTAGACATTTTCTGAGAGCCCATTAAATGTTACGTCCCAGATTTGCCTTAGTAGTGCCAGTATATCATGGAGCTCATAGACTACTGAAGAGATATGACATCATACAGGTTTGCCTAAAAGCTCAGTTAGTAAAGCTTCAACTCTTAGTGCATTGCACTATATTAGAAACTGAAATTCTTTTCTCTTTTTGCCTCAGTACCCTAGTCACTTTGTTGCTGTAACCCTGAATCTGTGTTTTGGAAGTTTTGCCTTACATCTTCTTATTCCTTTTTATATTTAATTTTTTTGTGTGTCTGAGTTGGACTCTGGTAAAACTCCTTCCCTTTAGCACCTGTAGCTATTGCTCTGTGCCTTCATCATCGCAATATGCAGTCTTAATCTCTGCCTGACCTTGATTACCAACTTCTGGAACCAACCCAAACTATGCCTGCTCTTACTTTGAGCTGTTGCTACTTGTGATCTGGCAATGAAGAAGGACTTTGTGATTTGTATCCTTACCTCTGATCAAAGCATTTCACATGATAGATATTAAATACATAGTTGAATAGATGAATAAATATTTCTGTGCTAAAAGGAACTCCAAGTATAGTTTTAGCCTCTCAAAAATGTTTATTTAAAAAAAAGTGATTTGGGGACGCCTGGGTGTCTCAGTCAGTTAAGAGTCTGCTTTTGGCCCAGGTCATGATCCTGGAGTCCTGGAATCGAGTCCTGCATCAGGCTCTTCTTCCTTTGCCTGCCACCCACTTTCTCTGACAAATAAAATCTTAATAATAATAGTAAAAAAAAATAAAAAATGAAAAAATGGTTTTCCCTAAGTTTTATTTGTATTTTATAATTAACACCTTGGAAGCATATACACAGAGAATTATAGAACTACAAAATGAGAATGTGTTTTCTTTTGTCAAACTTAATCTACTACAGTTAAATATTCTGAGACTCCAGAATAAATGCAGTGTCAGAGGAGAAAATAGACAAACAGAGAAACATTCTTTCCATAGAGAAAAGGATATATTGCTTTCTAACTGGTTCATATTGTTTACATTTTTTCCACTTTGGGATAAGTATTTAGTGCATTGGCAAGAGTAATGTGGCCTTTAAAATCCAAGGACATTATTCTCATCCTACCAATAAAATTAAGTCCAGTATATTAAACATAACTCATAATAGGCATACACCCTCTAGTTTGAAAAAAAACTAAAGTTCTGTCTTTACAACTTCTAATAAGACCATGTAAATGTCAATAACACCGTAATTCTTGTTTACCGTAATTCTTGTTTAATGTGTGTTTTTTAAACATTTTCCCTGGGGCAAATAATACATTATATGTTACTAAAAATAATTAATAAAACAATAAACATTACATTTTGATTCTCTGAAATCTGAATCACTGATATAAATGCAACTAACTTTTCATAAACCTGGATGAAATTTACATTCAAAAGTTACTTCAGTAGATCACCTTTAGATAAAAAGATTAGGAGCTATGTGAAAACTTGTAAAATTTAAGTATTAGGTTCAGTAAAATATGTTTTACTGCTTCTTATATTAATGAGGTTTTGTGGGGTTTTTTGTTTGGTAAAGTCTTAAGCACCACCAGTCACATGTCATTAATATTTATCAAAACAGAACCAAATACACTGTGTCACTTTTATATTAAATAAAGGTCACAGTAGGATTTGGTCATGTTGTTAGACCAGACTATGCTTTAGTTTATAAGTTCTAAAACTTCAGAATAATTAATAACTCTAAAGGGAAGAAACAATAGATAGGCACTGGAAAAATTTCCCATTACTTTGGCTGAGTCATACTGAATATTTTTAAATAACAATAGCTCTCACTCACCTACTTCCTCCCCTCCCCCTAAATGTTACTAAACTTGTGGTTTTTTGCTTAAAAAAAAAAAAAAAATCAAATAGCCTAAAGCATGGAAGAATAGCATGTAGATAAAAAAATGAATCAGATCTATTTTTTCTGTTAACTCTGGTTTATAGTAAACACATAAAATATTTTACTGTAACTATTATAATTTTGGAATGATGTTCTTCCTTTCTCCATACTTCTAAGCCCTCTGTCTCTCTCCTACTTCAACTGTCGCTTTTTTGGTAAAGTTTCTTCTTTATATTCTTGGATGCATATAAAATTTTCCTATTCAGAATGGCCATGATAGTTACTTGTCTTATGTTTCAGTTTTATGGGTTTTTTTTTTTTTTTGCATAATCACGTTCCCTAATTAATTTTTTAGAGTATCTTGAGCACAGAATCAAATTATTACTTGTCTTTATAATCCTCTTTATAAGACTGTATACACTTATGAATAAATGAGCAAGCCAAAAAATATGCACAAAAAATGACCAAACCTAATGGACATATGTAGATTTTTTCTTCCATATATAGGCTACTGATGCTGCCTGTGTTTCCCTAGCTTTTTATAAAAAATTTTGACATTTTTATGAAATGTCAAAGTTTTTATGTTTTTTTCATTTTTTGCTTGTTTTAGGTTAACCTTAAAGAGTGCTTTTTTTTTCTATTGGGAGACCATTGACTAATATAGGCTAGAAATGATTAATGAAAAATTATTTCTTACTCTATAACTATATATAGAGCAATATATATATTTATTCTACTTAATACTTTTCCAGTACAGATTGTAATTGTTTATTGCTTACATGCACGAAAGTTTAATCTATTTGAAAGATTCTAGACTGGTTCCAAGTGTGTGTATTTAATTTGGACTTACCCAAATTGTGTTTTGAAATAGAGTTAATATATACCATAAAATGTTTTAAAAAAATTTTAAAATATTACTTGCCTCTGCTATAATGTATAATCTCTTATTTTATCCATGAGTGTAACTTTTTAAAAGTTTTAAGCCTTATTCCTGAATTTTATAATAGATATACTAGCAGAGGAGCTGCTGTGTTAATAATGCAAGAATGCTTTAATTCTCTCCCAAAGAAGCAATTACTGTAAATAGCAACATTTTATTTCTGCCAAGAAATGAAATTATTGTGTCCTACATCACATCTCACAAGAATCTGTCAAAAGCCCTAAAAGTTAGGTAACATTAGTTTCCTTTCACTAACAAAATGCAAACAGGTTTTTTTCCCCCACAACAGAAGGGAATATTATGAGCTAAGTCATCACTCACTATTTACTGTATCTGAAATTTGATTTGCAATTTGTTTACTTATTAAATGTTTAAGTTTCAGTTTCAGGTTCAAAATGTAAACTAGGAATCTTTGGTAATGATTTTCCAGTTATAGGAGATTGCATCATACCATGGTGCTCTTTCTTTGAAGTACATATCTGTCTAGGTTCAGTTTAATTAGATATGCAAACTAATACCTACGATTTATTCTCATATACTCAAACTTATAAGGGAGCAAAAATGGTATATGCTTTTCAAAAAATTTAATAGTATAAATAATGTAAGATTACACATATAGTGAGTACACTACCACTTTCTGCTGTTCTTTAGAAGTCTTGCAACTGTTCAATTCATACAAACTATCTCAAGCTTCATATATGAAGAAGACATGTTTACATTATCATAATCTCTATGGCATCTAAATTCTTTGGAACTATTACATCTCAAAATAATATTTGCCATTAGGTAACTATAGTTCCTGACAGTATATTTTGATACTGTACAATTTCCACACTTCATATGAAAATGAAGTGTTTTTTTATACCTTTCATTGTGATATGTCCTCCTGATATTCTGATATTGTATATATTTTAAGTTTTGATAAACAATTTTTTCTCCATTTTGCTTATTGGTTAAAAATTGAGCTTTGAAAGCATGGATTGTCTTCAATATATATTAAACTAACAGCTTTATTAAAATATGCTAAATATAACTAGCAATCTCTAAGTGTAATCAGTCCTCGGTGAGTTGTTATTGACACTTCATTACTGATTAAGCCATTACTAAAGGTTTTTTCATTTTAGAGTGTTTTCACTTTCTCATTTTTCCCCTTCTACTCCTTCCAGTCACTGTGGTTTTAGAAACTTTAAAACCTTTAAACTGCTCTCTTATTCTGTTTCATTAATGCTAGTAAAATCCTAGACAACCTGGAATTTTTTTTAAGTGTTCATCTCTCAACAGTCAAAATCAATGGTAAAATCTAGCATTAAAAAGGATGGTATGATCTGAGACAATTAATGTGGTTTCTAAAAGTGCTAATTGCAAAATAATAGCAAAATTACCTTCCTTGTCTACCCACAAAGATCAATGGTTAGACAATTATCCACAAATAAAAACAACACTGCAAGAAGCTATAGAGTCCATTGTTAGCAACACAGTGAACAAAAAAACCTGAGAACAGAAGCACAACAAAAGAAGGAAGACTGCTTCATTTTGCATGCTATCATCCCATGCTGGCATTATTCAGCACAAAGAAAGAACTTTCCCAGGTAGAAAGGATTCCCAGAGCCTAAGAGGGAAAAGGGGATGAACAAAACACTTATTCTGACTTTTGGTGTAGTGTGCCATGGTCCCTTTCAATTTTACCCACCCAAACCAACAAAGCTGAGACATATAGTATCAGCTAGGGTCAAGCTGGACAGGAAGAGACTGCTATTAGCTGACACTCAGCAGGAGTGATTCTCACAGAGATCTGCTCTGAGCATAAACTCAGTAAGTGAAGCCAATGGCTAGAAAAGCGACCAAGGACCCCCTGCAAATTTTGCCATTTTTCACCTCACAGGTATTTCTTTTTTAAGTTTTATTAATTTAAATTCTCTATACCCAGCATAGGGCTCTGACTCCCAACCCTGAGATCAAGAGTGGCAGGTTCTTCCAACTGAGCCAGCCAGATACACACACACACACACACACACACACACACATACACATGTATTTCTATTCACTGACCCCAACTGCTGAGTTCAACCCTGCCCCACTGGAGCCTGGGAGTCATGTTGGAAGCCAGTTCAGGGCTCTGCCAGGCAAGATGAATGCCTAGAAACCCTGCTTATCACTACCATAGTAGACTGAGCTGAAGAATAAAGAAACAGCACACCCCCCCAACCCAACCAGCTACCAACACATGCCTCTCACTTGGTTCCCTGCACTACTAGACACAGGGTGATATCACACTTCATTGTGCTCCACCCACAGAAAGGTTTTCTTATCAAAGTCAATCCATAAGGTCTGGAAGATGCAACTGCTTCTTACAATGTTTAGATACCAAAGCAAGTCTATAGGAATAATAAAGAATCAGAGAAACAAGACTCCACCAAAGGAGAGTAAACCTTTAATAATTGTCTCCAAAGAAATGGAGATTCAGGAATTTCCCAATAAAGAATTGAAAATAATTGCTCTAAAGACGATTAGAGAGCTATAAGAGAACAAATGAACAATACTAGGAAAACAATAATAAGAACAAAGTGAAAAATTCACCAATGATCCAGAACAGTAAGATTACAAAGACTCAAATATCCACAAGCAAGCTGATGATGGCTGCTGCCAAGGCCTTATGCTAACAGTGTGCAGAAGAAACTGCTGCTCAGGACACCCACAGCAACTCATTGCAGGCAGCAGGGTTAAATGCTAACCTACCCATCAGGAAGCC
>ML109932.1:0-58038 GCA_003697995.1 Taxidea taxus jeffersonii
GGTCTCCTTGGGATCTACCTTTATTAACTCATAGATATTTGTTATCACTCCTTTTTACTGTCTTTAAGTTAAACTCATTTTCTCATTTATTCATCATAAAAACTCTTTTAATTTATATTTTCTTCTAATTGTTCCCCCAGATTTAATTGTAACTTATTTGTGGTTTAATATAATAATCAAAAAAATCAGAGACATTGAGAAAATAGTATAATTTAGCCATTCATGTTGAACTAAATTCTCAAACTCCTGGAGGGATTTATTACATGGTCTTATGCTTCCTTACCTAGAGACCATCAGGTAAAGTAATTGGGCTGGTTTTATTTCAGTTTTCATTTTAATAGATTTGAAATACAGAGTTTCCAGCTTACAGATTTGCTTTTATTGAACTAACTCCAATTATAGAATATTAAATTAGAAATTCAGAAATGTTTAAATTTAGAAGCAATTCTTTTAAGACTTAGGTACTAACTCCAAAAATTCATTATTGCAATATAATTGTACAATTTGAGGAAAATGTAGATAGAACTTGGATTCAGATTTCCTGAGTTAGGTCTTAGGTCTGTAAGTATCAGCTAACTAATCTTAGAAAAATCACTTAATCTCTTGGAGAAGTTCCTTATCTATAAAATAAAAACAATAAAAACTTCATGCACAGATTTTTTTTTTTCAGGACCAATATGGAAGAAGTATTTGACTGTGTCTAATCTCTGTCCCCAAATTGTGACTTGCAAAGAAGACTCCTGGAATAGCAGGATACTCCCATAAGGTCAAGGATACATCAATGGACAAATACCCAACTCTGGATGAATTCCAAAAAGTGATACAGAATTATTTCCCTATTATTTATCCTCAATAGGAAATAATCCCTATATATTTGAAAAGAGTATAAAAGTTTCATGAACACCTATTACGTGCACCCATTATGGACAACACCCACCTGAGACATTGGAATCATGAAAGACAAGGTTGTAATTAAATAAGTATCCTCACAGAGATACCTATCCTCTAGTGTTAACTGAACTGGGGTGTCACACTTTCATGAGAAGTTTTCTTTTTGGGTGGGAAGAATGACTCTTTAAGCAGAGCACTAGTAGGAATGGTAGCAGGATGAAACCAGCATCACAATGAGAAGAGGAGAGAGCAGTGGATCAGTCATGGTATCCACACAAAAGGACCCGCCTGACTTCTCCAACACCTACAACAAAATATATTTTTGTATAATATTTGTTTTAAATATAATATTTTGTTTTATTTTAAAAACAGAGCTGTTACTTTGAGGCTGTATAAGACCTTTACAAATACTAACATACTTAATCCTATTAATAATTATAAAACTAGAGTCTATTATCTCTATTTTTCCAGTGAAGCAGAGAAAGACTAAGTGACTTTTCCCAGTGTCACCCGCTAGTAAGTGGCAAAGACTTTTGGTATTACTTTTGGTATTAGAGTCCATTTTTTTAAAAGATTTCATTCATTTATTTATTTGAGAGAGAGAGCACAAGCCAGGGGGAGAGGGAAAGGGAGAAACAGGTTCCCCACAGAGTAGGGAGACCAATGTGGGGCTCAATCCCAGGACCATGGGATCATGACCTGAGCTGAAAGCAGACACTTAACTGACTGAGCCACCCAGGTACCCTAATGTCCATGTTTTTAACCACAAATCTATGTTGTAAAAATTTTATCCTTATATTATCTATAAAGAAAATGAAAGCCCCAATAGTTAAACTGTCCAAAAGGCTTACTAAGCATAACTGCAGAGCCAGGATTCAATGGTTCTTTGAACGAATAGGACTCCCAGTATTCATGCAGATTTCAAAGGGTAGTCCTGGAACACCTGGAATCTGCCAGGTACTTTCAGAGAGTTAAAGAGATCAAAGCTATCTTCCTTTTAATATTAAAACATTATTTGCCTGTTTTTTCTCTCCTCTCATGAGTGTATAATTGAACTTTGCAGAGGCTACATGACATGTGATAGTGTTAACAGCTTGAATGCAGAAAGACATATGAGAATCCAGTTGTCTTCTATTAAATCAGACAAGATATTTGCAAAAAGGT
Source organism: Taxidea taxus jeffersonii (assembly GCA_003697995.1). Taxonomy (NCBI): domain Eukaryota; kingdom Metazoa; phylum Chordata; class Mammalia; order Carnivora; family Mustelidae; genus Taxidea; species Taxidea taxus. The sequence continues at coordinate 2,056 of ML109932.1, forward strand.
ACAACCATGATGTCACTCTTCTCAATAAATTTTTCTCAAAAATAGATTTTCCATAACAATATATCATGTTAACATGTATACTAGGTTTATTAATTTTAAGTAAACTAAACATAATTATTTAAATGTCTTAGCTTTAATTTCTTATATAGTAAATATCAAGAAATACAACCCATACGGGCAAAAGTTCATTGAGGTCCTCAATAATTTTCAACATTGTAAAGGGGTCCTAAGGCCCAAAATTTGAAAAACACTGTTCTTTAGAAACAATTTTTATATATTACCCAGCCCAATAATGTAGTGAGAAATAAGATCATGAATTTGGAACATCCAAGTTATTGTCTCTCTCTGTTATTAGAGTAAGTCATTTGGCTTTTGTATCCTTAGCTTCCTTACCTGTCCAAGAGGTCGGAGGACCTAATGTTTATGACTTTCTTAGATAATTTTCAAACTTTATATCCCAAGGCATTAAAAACAGCTAGTTTTTATGATTTTCATTTTTATCATAGTATTTGATTACCTATTTCACAGTACTTTTGCCTTTTAAAAAATGTAACATTAAGTAGAGATCAATGACCTGAGTTATGTAAGTTCTTTTGATTTTAAGTTTCCAGTTATTTCTAATTCTGAGTTTGTTTTCTCTTTTGAACTGAGTTAGAGGATATGGGAAGAGCAAGGTTTGAGAAATAATTTAGTGTGAGGCATGCAGAGTTACAGGTGCCTGTGGACATTTGTACAAAGATATCTTAGAGGCAGCTGGAGAAATAGAGCTGAACCTCAAAGAGATGTCATTCTACAGTTACATATTTAGAGGTCCTCAACAAATAGGTGGAAATTTAAGCCATGAGAATAAATGAGTTTAAGAGGAGAGCATATAAAGACTGAAAGGAGAAGTGCCGGGAATGGCTATCAATCCCTGTACCGACAGATGAAAGATTACTCCAAACTCTGCTGTCAAAGAGAAGAGGGTAAGAGGGTCAAGGCTCAGAGACACAAAAACCCTTTGCTCTTCTTCACTCCCACTTATTGGTCCTTCAGGATAATCAAATCCTTATCACTGTTTCTCAAGCGCACCAGGTATGACAAGGGGTCTTACTGGAACTGGGAGGATCTGTTTACAGGAAAGATAGGATATGCTAATCTGCATGTTCTGGGAGTTCTGCTAAACATAGCCTAAGGGACAATGCAAACATCTCTTGGACTGTTTGGGCAGAGAAAGGTTTGGGTAGGCAACTCCTTGGGGTATTCCAGCAGCAGGGTGGTCACGCAGGCCTTGGCGTTCCAAAGGCCTAAACCCTCCTCTGGAAACTTCCCTGCCCTCAGGGGTCTCCATGTTACATTTTAGCAAGCCAGGTAGTACAGCTGATTTCCTGCACTACCTTAACCCTAACAAAGAAGCATGATAGGAACTGAGCTGGAGGGAATAACAGAAAAAGGAATTCTTGGAAAAAAAACAAGAGCTAGTCACAGAGAAAGAGGAAAAGGTGGTATCAGGACACAGAGGAAGTACAGAGTATCAAGGAGAAAATGATCCTAGAATCAAATGCAAAAGAGAACTCCAATATATGACTCAAAATGTGACTTGTGAGAGCAGTTTCAGAGTATCTGTAGAGTATCTGGCACAAGGCCAGATTGCAGTGGGTTAACTAGAAAAATGGGAAGTTAAATGGAAGAGACGTATAAACCACTCAGTCTAAATATTGAAGAGAAATGAGAGTAGGAAAGACCAGGGACAAATGTCTTGAGTCTTAAAAAAATAATCTCACATATTTTTCATAAAGATATAAATTGTAGAACTCAAATGTTCTATTTCACACTTAACTGTGCACAAACTTTTAATACCTCCCAAATTAGTACCACATACTAATCAGTGTTCATCTTCTAATTACAGAAACCATCACAGGGAACCACTTTAACTTTATTACTAAACACCCAAGTGATCAAGTGATTCCTTCATGCCTCTGTTGTTAGAGTACCCACACAGAGGCAAACATCACTGACTTTCTCAGAAAGGTCTCAGCGTCGCCTAGAACATGGACTTCACAATGAATAGCAAAACGAGAAGTGATAAATTAATTTCAACTTTCAAATTCAAATCCCCATGAATGTTTTATTTTCCTATCTACTTTTAAGCCTAAAGAAGTCTCCTTTTCAAGATCTAAGTGATAACTGTGTTTTGGCATTAACAGCCTTTAAATTTTAAAATATGCATAATAAAGGGCCACATTATAATATTAACCTAACCATTTCATATTCATCTCAATTAAGGATTCATTTATAGCCTGCGCTACATTTTATGTGACCCTGAGGTTCCATTAAACCTTTTAAAATTACCAGGCATGTCAGTATTTCTTTGTATCAATGAGATCTGGTTTGAGACAATGACACAGGAGGAGCCCAGACTCATCTCCTCCCACACAATTGGTAGCTATATATGAAGAACTTTCTCTGGGAAAAACCAAACCAAACCAAACCTAAAAACTGTCATCTGAGCAACTGGTAAGCCTCCAATGAACAAGAGATGTCTCACAAAGAAGCAGGTAGGAGGCACTGGGGCACAGTCTGTTCATAAACCGCACCCACAGAGCCATCACCTGCAATAAGGAGGAACTCAAATCCCAGAACTTCCTGCTGAGGACCATAGAGTTTGAACCCACACCAGGCACCCCCAAACTTTTAAGACCGGCACCTGAGCAAGGAGCCCCCCGGATATCCAGTTTTGAAACCCAGTGGGGCTCACATTCATCAGATAGACCCACAAGGCAATCAGGATCAGAGTAGCAGCCCTGGGGCTGGGAATTGCCTGCTCCAGAGCTTAGGGCAGAATTAGCCCCCTGAAAAGGGCCCAGACTTTCTGTGAATGAGACTTGTTTGTTAAGCTTAAAGTGTAGGCCTCAGGGGCAGGCATCTAATTTACACACGGCTAGGGGTCTGCTGACTAGCAGGTACCATCTCTACCTTCATCTTGGCCTCTCTCTAGCCAGCAAGAGACATCTTTTTTCTTTTTCTTCCCTGGTGCCATCTATACACTCTCCCTCTGCCTCATTCCGGCTCCCTTCTGCCGGCTGCAGAGAACCAGTATCTCCAGAGGGGAGATTTTAGATGCATCCCGTGCCCCAGCTTTTATGTCTGGCCCCAGGGTTTTCACGCAGGACCTGGGAGAACACCTGTAGATCACACAACACTGGTGACCAGCAGGGTTTATGCCTGTGGCCCTGCTGACTCTTTGTATTTGCATCTTTAAAATCTGCTGCCTGAGGGTCTGACTGCCATCAGCCTGAATCCATTTGCTGACTGAGAACATCCCCTTCTGGTCACTGACAGATGTTGGCACACCCTCAACCACTAGGGGTCATTAGAGATAAAATTGGCTGCTGGGATAATCCCAGAGATTTGAGGGACAACCAGGAGGTAGGCCAGAGTTGAAAGGTAAGGTTTATCCCCCAGGTGAGGCCACTTCTTCAAGACTGGCAGAGATGACCGTTTTACCTAATGTTTGGAAACCAGCACAAAGAGACAAGAAAAAAAAAAAAAAAAAAAGGCCAAAAGGAATAGCTTCCAAATGAATAAGATAAAACCTCAGAGAAGGGAAAGAAACTTCAATGAGATGGCGATAAGTAATTTATCTTTACATTACTTTTCTTAACTTTACCCTCATATAGTCTATGGATCTTTGATATCCTAAATACATAAGAACAAAATTTCTCTGGCAAAGTTTTGTTTGTTTTAATTCTCCAAGAATATGACATCTTATCCCTTCCCATATACGTCATCCTCCACAGAAGGAATAATCAAATCTTCCTTTCCTATATAGATTTCAACAGGTGTTCTAGGTTGAAAAAATTTAGGTAATAATTTAATACTCCAGAGAGGAATAAAGTGTTCATATCTTCTCATGTTGGGTCTTAACTAGAGTGGGATATCACCCAAACTGGGATATTCAGAAGAGTGAAAGGAGGTGTTATCCATAACTATTCAAAAAGCAGGCATTGACTAGACAGTCAGAGAAACCTTGTACCAAGAAAAAATAAATACTGTAGGAGCTTCAGCCATAATGGGTAAGGAGTGGGGACAGTGAAGGTTTGTATCTTGCTTTTATAATCCCTGTGATTGTAAAATACGTGTGATTTCACAACCCCAATCCCACTTTGATGTGCTTCTCTCACTTCAAAAATAATACCCTCACTATCTGAAAATGGTTGTCTGCACTTGTAAACCACTGTACCTGACCAGTGGCTTAAGCCACATTTGAACTTTCTCTTTTTCCCCAGCTTTTTTTCTTCTTTCTTATGTTATGTTAGTCACCATACAGTACATCTTTAGTCTTTGATGTAGTGTTCCATGATTCATTGTTTGCATATAACACCCAGAGCCCCATGCAATACGTGCCCTTCTTAATACCCATTGCTGGGTATTACCCATTGCCAACCCATTCCCCAACCCCCTCCTCTCTAAATCCGCAGTTAGTTTCTCAGAGTCCATAATCTCTCATGGTTCATCTCCCCCTCTGATTTTTCTCCCCTTCATTTTCACTTTCCTTCTCCTAATATCCCCCATGCTATTCCTTATGTTCCACAAATAAGTGAAACCATATGATAACTGACTTTCTCTGCTTGACTTATTTCACTTAGCATAATTTCCTCCAGTCCCATCCATATTGATGCAAAAGCTCGGTATTTTCCTTTCTGATGGCTGAGTAATATTCCATTGTATATATGAACCACATCTTTTTCATCTATTCTTCTGTTGAGAGGTATCTTTTCTCCTTCCACAGTTTGGCTATTGTGGACATTGCTGCTATGAACATTGGTATGCATATGGCTCTTCTTTTCACTACATCTGTATTTTGGGGGGGCAAATACCCAGTAGTGCAATTTCTGGGTCATAGGGTAGCTCTATTTTTAATTTTCTGAGGAATCTCCACACTTGTTTTCCAAAGTGGCTGCACCAACTTGCATTCCCACCAACAGTGTAAGGGGTTCACCTTTCTCTACAGCTTCTCCAACATTTAGTTGTTTCTTGCTTTGTCAACTTTAGTCATTTTAATTGGCATATAAGGTGATACCTCAATGTAGTTTTGATTTGAATTTCCCTGATGGCTAGTAATGTTGAATATTTTTCATGTGCCTGTTAGCCATTTGCATGTCTTCTTTTGAGAAGTGTCTGTTCATGTCTCCTAACCATTTTTTTACTTGATTATTTGTTTTTTGGGTGTTGAGTTTGAGAAGTTCTTTATAGCTCTAGGGTATCAGCCCTTTGTAGTGTCATTTGCAATATCTTCTCCCATTCCATGGGATGCCCTGTTTTGTTGACTGTTTCCTTTGCTGTGCAGAAGCTTTTTATCTTGGTGAAGTCCCAAAAGTTCATTTTCACTTTTATTTCCCTTGCCTTTGGAGATGTGTCTTGAAAAAAGAATCAATTTCATTTATAACAGCACCAAAAACCATAAGATACCTTGGAATAAACCTAACCAAAGAGGTAAAAGATCTAAATTCTAGGAACTACAGAACACTCATGAAGGAAATTGAAAAAGACACAAAAAGATGGAAAAACATTCCATGCTCATGGATCAGAAGAATAAACACTGTTAAAATATCTATGTTGCCCAGAGCAAATTACACTTTCAACACCATCCCAATCAAAATATCAACAGCATTTTTAAAAGTGCTAGTACAAATCCTAAAATTTTTATGGAACCAGAAAAGATGCTGAATCACCAAGGAAATGTTGAAAAAGAAAAACATAGCTGGGGGCATCACATTGCCTGATTTCAAGCTATATTACAAAGCTGTGATCACCAAGACAGTATGGTACTGGCATAAAAATAGACACATAGACCAATGGAACAGAATAGAGAGTCCAGATATGGACCCTCAACTCTATGGTAAAATAATCTTCAACAAAGCAGGAAAAAAATATCCAGTGGAAAAAAGACAGTCTCCTTCAATAAATGGTGCTGAGAATATTGGATAGCTATATAAAGAAGAATGAAACTGGACCCTTCTCTTACATCACACACAAATATAAACTCAAAATAGATGAAAGACCTCAATGTGAGACAGGAATCCATCAAAATCCTAAAGGAGAACACAGGCAATAACCTCTTCAACACTGGCCACAGCAACTTCTTTCTACAGCTTTCTGACTTTACCATTTCTTTTTTTCCCATTCTTGGCCTTGCCTCATTCTTTGGACTCACTATATGTAGTACTGGTTTTTTTTACTCCAAACTTGGTTTCCTTTCAACTGTGATTTGCCCAGACTAAACTGAGTTCAGTTCCAACATAAGACAACAGAAAATGCTGAAATTACCCAACTTTTCCATTATTATCTCATCATAGGAAGATCTACAGGAGCCACGAATCAATTCATTCTCAGTGAATTTGAATACCATAATTTGGGGTAAAAAAAAAATACTCTTCTCTCAGAATATGACTAAAATAGGTGTAATGTTAAATATTAATATATTCTTATCACTTCCAATTTTAATTATTTCAACAGAAAATGGACGCAGACTGATCATTTTATAAGCAGTCATCAAACCCATGGAGTTGACATTGTTTGCTAGCTTAGAAAACAAGTCATTAAACCTTCTTACATTATTATCTAAATATCTCTATAAATAAATGTCATTGGCAGTCTGAAAGAATTGATTGGCAATGCTGAGTGACATCCAAGTTTATTTTAAATCAGGGCTTCCAGGTTTAGAGTTTTTCATGTAAAGAATTCATTTATGACTACTCTGATTTTTTTGCTCGTGCCAATGGGAATGGAAAGAAGTTTAGTGTGTATCTTTGTTTTAATGCACCTAGGAAACATACTACAAATTTAGATAACAGATGGGAAGAACCACTATTGACTTTGGGCAGTTCAGAGAGGGTTTCCAAGAGCCTATTAATTTTGTGTTCCAGAAGTGTAGACACCAGCTTGAAAATAATAAATTAACTGTGCTAAAGTAATGAAAAAAAATCCTTTGCTTTTGTATAATGAGGAAATGCAGAAATAATATATGGCTGTTTATTAACACAAACCAAATGGGTATTCGCCCCTTTTTATTTCCTAAGTTTATAAATTATGACACTTCTACTCTGAAGTGGGAATATATTGTAATTAAGGACATTTGGGATTTATTCCAATTCTCATCATGATACAAAGTTTCTTAAATCTGAGATAAGAAAAATAACATACATTTTCTGCATGCAATGCCTGTTTTGTAGGCAGATGAAACCTTGGACCAGTATTCATCTGTAGTGGGTTACATGTAGGAGATGATAAAGAAGTAGTCAATAGGGTGAGAGATTCTAGCAAGTAAAACGCCAAGAAAATACTGTTTAAAATTCAGGGTTCCTGGGTGGCTCAGTGGGTTTAGCCTCTGCCTTCGGCTCAGGTCATGATCCTAGGATCCTAGGATGGATGGAGCCCTGCATGGGGTTCTCTGCTCTGCAGGGAGCCTGCTTCCCCAACCCTCTGCCTGCCTCTCTGCCTACTTGTGATCTCTGTCAAATAAATAAATAAAATCTTTTTAAAAAATACTGTTTAAAATTTGTTTAACATAATCAATGTCTTCTAGAAATAATCAGCAACTTCTCAAACAACATTTATTTTACTCCCCAAGAATGTATTCATTTTTAAAATCCATAGTTTACATGAATTTGAGGAAGTTGACCTGGAGCCTTTCAGATGTCTTCCTGACATCTGAAATTTGACATTTGAGTCACATTCTGTAGAACAAATGTTTCATACCATTTACACTGAATAGATGTTAAACCAAATTTCTGAAATGTGAAAAAGACAGTTACACTTATCAAAAGGGAGATATATTTTAGTGTTTCTTATTGAAATTTTGCCATATAATTTCTTCTTTTAAAATAGAAAAGACTCAAAATTACTAGATGAGTTTTACCTTTTTTCTCCCCCAAAATAAAATGTGTGAACAAATTGAGTATACAAAGAGCTCTCCTGGAATGTGTTCAACTCTAGGTCCCCTAGTGGGATAGATGTAATTTATCTATTCAATTTACCTTTGGGAAGAAGGTGGGAGGAGGAGGTTAAAGCTAAGGCATGAATAGAACATTTCAAAATAAAATCCCAATGTTCCTCTCCCTAGGATCTCATCAACATCCAAACTTATAAAATTTCTGCATATTTTCTACAAATGCTGTTCTCATACACAACAGAGTCAAATATAAATTAGGCCACCTTTCAGCTATATGTATGTGTGTACACATGCATACCTATCCATTTTAGAAAAAGAACAATTGCAAAACATGAAATGCTAAGAGTTCTCTGGTATCTCCAAAAAAAGGATAATGAAAAGAGAACAAAAAAAGAACAAAACCTAACTTCAGTCAAGTTTGCATAGGGTAAAAGGAAATGAAAACTGTAAGTTAATCTGAAGAAAAATTTGACTTTAATCCTTAATTCCCCTTCAGAATGGTGAAAAGTAAATTTTCATTATTTATAAGCTACCCAGCTTATAAATGGCACATGGTACTGTGCCATAGCAACCCAAATGGATCAAGAAAACAAATTATCCCAAAGTGTAGCAGCATAAAAATATGTATATTTATTAGCCCTTTTATGTGAGTCAGAAGTCCAAGTGCAGCTTAGCTGGGTGCCTCTAGCTCAGAGTATTTCACAAAGTATAGGCCAGGGTGTAGTCATGTCATGGCTCCGAACACACTTTCAAACTACCTACTTGGCTGCTGACAGCCTTGAGTCCTCACTGACTACTGACTGGAGATAATAGTTCCTTGTCACATGGACGTACATCTCCATAGGGCAGCTCACAACATGGCAGCTGGCTTCCTTCAGAGCAAGCCAATTAGAAAAGGAAGGATATGGAGAATGGCAGCCACAATTTCTTTGTAATCTAATTCTGAAAGTGACATTTTAATCATTTACACCATATTCTGTTCTTTATTTATTATTTATTTTTAAAGATTTTATTTATTTATTTATTTATTTATTTATTTGAGAGAAGGGACAGTGAGAGAGAGCATGAGCGAGGAGAAGGTCAGAGGGAAAAGCAACTCCCCATGGAGCAGGGAGCCCAATTCGGGACTAGATCCTGGGACTCCGGGATCATGACCTGAGCTGAAGGCAGTTGCTTAACCAACTGAGCCACCCAGGCGCCCCATATTCTGTTCTTTAGGAATGACCCACTAGGTCCTGCTCATACTCAAGGACATCAATCAAGAAGTGTGGTTCATTTGGGGCTATCTTAAAAGCTGCCTACCACACTTGTATATAGGGGGGAAATAATACTGCCTACCACACAAGGTGGTTGGTTATAAAAGCATAATATAAATATATTCTCACTGACTTATTTCAAGTCTTTGTTATAAACCATGGAACTAATATGTAAGATCAATGGAATAGCTCTCTTGCAGATAAAAAGATTTAAAGGGAATTTCTTAGGGCACAAAAACTACTGCTGGAGTTAGGAGCAGAATTCCAAAGATAAAACACCATTCTGTGCCATACCCACTTATTTATGCTTTGATTTCTTCATCTGTAGGTGGTGCCAAGTAGTATTTTTTAATGCATCCTCCAACAAAATTCTAGATGCCAAGTATAATTACTCTAAATATTTAGAATCCTTTTGGGAAAATAAATATACTTCCCGCATTAAAAATGTAATGAGTTTAGCCACGGATTAACTCACAAAGTTAAAATAATCATAAGCTTTAAAATACATATGAGGACTGAAATACTCACTGAGAAATTAAGCTAACTTTAAGAAATTAAGCTATTAAGCTATCATATATTTTCATGTAGAAAACTAGTTTACAGATATTATTTTTAAAGAATGACCATTTCAGTCCTTAAAAATATTAAATACTACATCTATTACATCTAGAAAAAGTCAAGGGCAAAGATATTTTCTAAAAATGCCTATAAGAGTTAAGGGCTTAGAACCTTAAAAATCTACAAGACAATAACCTAAAGATCATAAATCTCGGACAATTTCATGCACAATCCACCACATTTTTCACTTTAGCACACAAACACACACACACAAATTCAATAAATATGTGGCAGCCCATATTGTACAAAGTATACCATGCAGAAAAATGATTTAATAATAAAAAGACAAGAATACCTTATCAGAAACTTAAAATATTGTAAAAAAAAAAAAAAGAAAGAAAGAAAGAAAGAAAGGGGAAAGAAAGAAAGAGAAGATAATCACATCAAATGGTAACTAAATATAAGCCCAAATTCCTACCTGGGTAATCCTCTCCTCAAGCTTACTTGAATCCCTGTTCTTCATTCATTGGGAAGACTAATGGCTGGGGCCATTTCTCCCAGCTCTCTATGGCTCTAATTTCTCCCTTCTTAATCCTCTATCCAGCTTCTGATGGCTGGTTGTTCCTTCCTCCTCTTTGCTCCATTTTAACCTCGACACAGAACTGCATTGATTTGATTTCCATGAAAACCACTCATATTAGGCCTTTGTGTATAAAGCAAGATTCACTGAGTATTTAGAAAGACGAAAAGTTTATATTACAGTCACAAAAATGACGAAAATTTCAGTCTCAGACATATCTCCTAGTCCATTTCCACCAGTATTAGTCTCCCCCAATGTTATGGGGCTCTCTGCCCTTCTCCTCAGGCTCCCCTTGCCAATGCCTCCAATTTTGTTTCATTTTTGTGTTTACTTTGTCCCTCAGTGATACTTATTCTCATATAGTCTTATGTTCTCTTTTCCAAGACAGTAAAGCATTTCTTTAACAAGAAACAGAATTCTCCAAGGAAGAAATACTTGTGTCAGTTGCTCAGAAAATAATTTTTTTGCCCTTTCATACCATTTTATGTATTGAGAATACTTTTTAAATAAGATTTATCTATTTGAGAGAGAGAGAGAGAGAGCTAGCATGAGAGCAAGGGGAGGTGCAGAGGGAGGAGAGAGAATCCCAAGCAGACTCCCTGCTGAACACAGAGCTTGATGCAGGGCTTGATCTCAGGACCCTGAGATCATGATGCAAGCCGTAATCAAGAATGTGATGCTCAACCGACTGAGCCATCCAGGCACCCAAGAATGTTTTTATGCTTTAAGAGGAGAGTGGACTAAGAGGTAGCCAGAGTAGGGTGCTAAGGAAAATCTTTAAATTGGTGGTATTATTTTAGCATTAAGTGACTGGATAGGCTCAGAAAATGGTGGGAGGAGGGGGCTTTGGAACATTCAAATAAAAACAGGGTAAGCATAATCCATATTGGAATTTATCAATTAAAATATGCTAATTATAGGGTTTTATGCAATCTAGATATGCTAATGGGATTTTCATTAATTGTAACTTTATCTTCCCTGGAATGATCCCTGAAGACGTTCTAGGAAGGCCTTAGGATGTGATATTATTTGCCTTTTAATTCTTTCTTTATAACTAACTTAAAAGATATTGGTTAAAATACATAGAAAGAAGAGGTCATCTTGCAGAATTTAACTTGAATATTGGATTGTTTTTACATGTGGGTCTTAAGCAATTTGTATGCAGGAGTATGTTAAAATGAAGTATGGATTGACTTCAGCTTAATTACAGACTTAGGCTATTAACCCTTGTCTAGGACCAGTTCTAATACAGCCCTGATTTGTATAAGTAAATATTCACCTCTAATTTGGATCAGTGAGGCAGGATGTCATAAACTCACTGCATATTAAGTTGAGCCAAATCACGTTCATTGCTGTAAAACTCTTTGATAGAGCAGTATGTGTGGGGTCTGAAACAATTTCTCACTCTATTTAGTGACAGTAGGTGGTAAGAACATAGAATATGGAGCCAGGTTTCATAACTCTGGTTCCATCATACTACCTTTATTTCCTCAGGAACGTTACTTACCCTTTCTGTACTTCAGTTTTTTCATCTGTAAAATTGAGACTGTAATAGTGGGACACAGGAGGGAAAAGTCTCAACTGGCAGTTACAAAACTTCAATCTGTGAACCTCATGTTCATTGCATGTTGCACGGCAGAGATATGCTTTAAGTAACACCTTCATGTATATGTTTATGTAATCCCATGACCAACATTCTGTCTTAATAGTTTTCACCAATATTTACAAATATCCTTTTCCATTTTGCCCTAAAATAATAATATTTACACTTATTGTTTTCTATTAATTCTAAACTCCACATCTATTCTTTTTGTCCAATTGCTTGTGGTCATTTTCTAACTTAAATTCACTTTCCTTAGCTCTTTGTCTAAATTAATAATTAATGCTTAGACTTCAGCATGTGTAAGGATCACCCAGATTGCTGGTTAAAAATACATGTACCTGACCCTCATCCTGATACTCTGAATCAGGAGCTAGGAAGCGGATCCCAGGGATGGTAATCACCACCTTGGGGGATTCTGATATAGGTGGTCCATAAACACACTTTAAGAAACACCAATCGTATTCAGTGATAAAGACATTAAACAACATTGATCTAGTTCTCACCTCTAAGGAATATCAAGAATACCGTCTCCTCTGCTTGAAAATAACTCACAGCAATTACTTCAGAAAGTACCCCAACCTTTAAAATGATAAGATTTAAAAAATTAAAATAAAAAAATAAAGTGACAAGATTTAAAAAAAATAAATAAGATTGGTGAAAAAATTTTGGAATTTTTTTTTTAGAGGTTGGGGTGGAAAAGACAATCTTAGGTATAGATATATATATGAGAATGAAAGGCCTACTATGCAGCCAGAGATTTTATTTTTTAAGATTTTACTTATTTATTTGAGAGAGAGAGCGAGCACAAGCTGGGGAGGTGGGTAGGGAAGGAGTAGAGGGATAGAGGGAGAAGCAGGCTCCCTGCTCAGCGGCACTGCCTGACATGGGACTGGCTCCCAGGACTTTGGGATCATGACCTGAGCCGAGGGCAGACACTTAGCTGACTGAGCCACCCAGGCTCCACCAGGCAGAGATTTTTATCTACATAATTCATTGCTGAATTCTTAACACCTAGACTAATGTCTGGAATATGGTAGGTCTTAATACATTTAATAATGTTAAATACTATAGCAATCAGTTATGGTCACAAAAAGGTAAGTACTGTGGTTACTTTATTATAATTTTGAGCCAAAGAAAATAAAAGCTAAATATAGCATACGAAAAGCCAAGTAGCAAGGTGTTTAAAGTTATGTTTAAAGTGGTGAAGTCTTAATATGTTAGAGAAGGGAAATACTAAAGTCTAAATTTAAATTAAAGGAAAGCTCCCACTGATTGTTCTAAAGAATATCATCACACACACATGACAGTAGTCTTATTACTAGCAGAAATAAATTACGGAATGTGCCAGAGAAAACTGTAGTCAGCCTCGTCTTTGGAAAACTGAGTTTTAAGTTAGTCTGTCTTCCCAGTGGATTCTTTGTCAAATTCTGAGATCATCCCTCAGTGACAACTTTCCATGTGCCAAATTCACCTCATGAAATTTTTTTTTTAAGATTTTATTTATTTATTCGACAGACATCACAAGTAGGCAAAGAGGCAGGCAGAGAGAGAGGAAGGGAAGCAGGCTGCTCACTGAGCAGAAAGCCCAATGTAGGGGCTCGATCCCAGGACCCTGGGATCATGACCTGAGCCGAAGGCAGAGGCTTTAACCCACTGAGCCACCCAGGCACCCCACACCTATGAAATTTTTAGTGTGTGTTAGAGCAGAGGCCTTGGGAAGAATGCTTATCTTGAGAAGGTTTAAATCTATGGAGACAGAGATTTCATTTTATGGCAAAAATATCTGACTCTGACATCACCCTCTGTTCAAAAATTAGTTTATGGAGGAAACAACTGGCAGTCTAAAATATTTCTCTACTAGTAAGAACACTGTAGACATTTGGTAGAATACATGACTCCATCTGAACACATCAGCTACCCATAAAAAGGGGACTTGGCATTGTAAAATATCCTGGTAGAAACACATGATGTCTGTGGTTTATTTCTACATTTTGATTGTGCTGGTATTGTAAATGAATGTATTTTGCTCCAGTCCTTGTTCCTTTGACCTTTTAGAGTCTTAATGAGACTCCAAAAGCAGCAATCAAAAGCACAGTGTTCCATTTTGGAAGTATTCAGAAAGCAAGGCACTTTGGCTAAATTTAGTTGTAGCATTCAGTTTTAAAAAACATGTTTGGTCATCTTTCTAAGAGACACAGAGTAAGTGAGTGACTACTCACTTTGATTTTAAATAAATTGGTCAAATAATACTCACTTCTTCTTGGTTCACTCGTGTAAAAGAAGAAACAGAGGGTCTTGGCGGGGACAATAACAAAAACTGACCCGTGTCAGGCTTTGCAATGGTTGCAACTCAGGCGTGCCCATGTTGTAGGACATCAGACAATAGAAACTTTTGTGTTCAGTTGAAACAATTCTGGCTCAGAAAACACAAATCACAATTAAAATGGAGACAACAAAATTGGACACTGAAAACACTCAGAATTGCTCACACATACGTCATGTGATTCTACCAGGACATTTGCATAATGCCAAGTTCCCTTTTTGTGGGTAACTGATGTGTTTAAACAGAGTCATTCTGGTATTCTACCAAAGCTGAAGAAATACTATCCTCTTTATCAAGAATTATATTTGGTACAAACTTTAGAAAATAACTGAAAGTTATCTTTAAAAAAAAAGGGAGAATCAACCTTCAAAGGAATATTTCATCTACTAAATGAGAACATGGGAAGTACATCTTTAAGAATTCAAAAGTTTACCATTTAAGCAATAATCCTGAGGCATGTGTGTTTATAGTACCTGGTCAGAAATCTCTTTTCTGGGTAACAGAATTTAAGAAAGCACATCAAGCCACAGAAATTCAGTTCTTTGGCTCCACAATGTTAAGTTCTATGAAAAATTCCCAGATAAGAGAGACCAGATGCAATTTGGAGTTTTGAGCACAACCCAAGTGTAATCTAGCTTTCCTCACTGGAAAGTGAATTTCTTTTTAACCTTATTGTGAAAAGAACATGTAATATGAGATCTATTTTCTTAGCAAAAATTTAAGTTACAAAGCAGTGTTGCTGACTGTAGCTGCAATGTTGCACAACAAAGCCCAAGAATGTATATATGCATCTTAACTACAACTCCATGCCTGCTGATTATTAATTTCCCATTTCCCCCTCCCTGCAGCCCCTGGCAACCACCATTCCACTCTTTGATTCTATGAATTTGATTTTTGGTTACCTCACATAAGTGAAATCATGCAGTATTTGTCTTTCTGTGCTTGGCTTATTTCACTTGGTGTAATGTCCTCAAGGTTCATTTGTGTTGCAGCATATCGCAGAATTTCCTATTTTTTGAAGGCCAAATAGCATTGCAGTGTGTGTGTGTGTGTGTGTGTGTACATACAAACCATATTTTCTTAAGTAAATAAAAAACAGTTCTCTCAGAATTTACAAAACTATAAATGAAGAGAAAAGCCAGGCTTGTATCTGATACAATAAGGTTGTGGGTGGACCTCTATTGAGACACTCTAGCCAGCAGTGCCAGAATCCAGTGTGGAAGGAGGGGAGTAAAAGGTACAGGACTGGAAACGTCATTCCCTCTTCTCCCCTCCTACCCACTCACCCATGAGGTAGTGTCTATGGTTGGTCAAACCTGCTGGGTGAAGAAGCTCTGGTAAGAAAAGGGAAGGAGTATGGGAAAGAAGGGAGCATAAGAGGAACATGGAACTCACTCAGACCTGCTTCTTTGTTACTTGTGTATGTTGGTTGGGGTAAGAATTAAGCCACTTCCCAATCCCCTATGCCATGCCCCTCAACAACGAGGAAATATATTTCCACTCTGCTGCACAAATTTCTACTTCACCGTGTGTAAGTCTAAAATTCCAACTGTCTATAATCTTAGCAATTAAAAAGCTGACCATAATCCTGCATGATGTGTAATAAGGGGAGGAGCCAAAATCAAACCAGGTTCAGCTGTCTTCCAGAACCGTGTTCTTTTCACCTAACTACAGCTGAGCATTCCTAATAAAGAACAGAGTATGGTGTGAGGAAAGCCTGCAACATGAAGTCTAAATAAGACAAGCAGAAACCTCACCAACTTCATACAAATTATGTAAGGGCTTCCTGAATTAGATAGTGTAGGATAATAAAGCTCTGTTAGGGCAAATTCTAGAAACAAACTAAGATAATCAGAGCATAACAGGTGTGAAAAATCAGAATGTAGATGCAGGAATATTGTAGATAAGAACTGAAATTAAGTTCTAAATGGAGTCTTCTGGCACAGCACTTTTATTTTAAGAAATGTTCTAATTTCAAAGGCATCCTTTTAGAAGTCAGCAAATTATGAGAATGAATACAGAGAAATTGCAGCAAAGAACATCGATGAAATCTTCCCCTACCCCTATCCCCCCATCCTCTATCCTCCATCCCCCATCACCATCCCCCCACCCCCTAGCAGCTATAGAGAAAACATGTGCTAGTAAAACACCTAGAAATAATAATGAGTCCAACTCAAAACCTTGATGAGATCATCATTGTTCAGCATGTAAGTGTCTGCACAAGCAAAAACAATGCGTTAGTGAGAACAGGATGAGTTTGGAGAAATTGTCTAAAGGCCTTAATTTTTAAAACTTGGGGGGGGGGTGTAGTCTTCCATCACCTTATGATAGACACACTAGAGCACAGACGTTAAGAGCAAGACCTGTGGGGTCAGGCTGGCCAAGGGGTACCTCTTTCACCCATGGTTTACTGGTTATAAAACCATAAACCATTAATTATGCCTTTCTAAATTTAGTCTTATGTCTTATTGTCTTTAAAATGAAAATAAGAGAATTAGCTCATTGCATTCTTTTTGGAGTCAGTTAGATAATGCATGTACATTATGTAGCATAATGCCTGGCATATAGTAAGAACTCAAAAAAATTGGGTTTGAATCATTGCTTAGTTTTCAACCAGAAAATTAGGGAAATATAGCAATGATCATCTTGGTTCCAGTCATCTATCCCATATTCTGGCTCTGAGCATACAACCAAAGGGTATTTTATGGAATAACATCATAGTCACCCTCCATGCTTTAATATCTTGACATGGAACTTATGGACTTGATCTAAGACTTTATTTTGATAATAATAATCAAATGGTTCTGGCTTATCTTGCAAAGTTACAGTTTCTATCATTTTTTTCTCCTTTAGGTAAATAAGTGTTTTCTTTAAAATATGAATAAGTGGTCTACTTTGGCACACATACACTAAAATTAGAACATTACAGAGAAGATTACCATGGTACCTGCTCAATGATGGCATACAAATTCATAAAGACTTTTATATTTTTATGAAAGAATTCTGGATATGAACAGTAGTGCTGGTTGCACAACAATATGAATATAGTTAATACCACTGAACTGTTCATTTAAAAATGGTTAAAATAGGGGCACCTGGGGGGGCACAGTCAGTTAAGCAACAACACTTGATTTTGGCTCAGATCATGATCTCAGGGTTGTGAGATCAAGCATGGAGCCTGCTTGAGATTCTCTTTTCTCTCTCTCCCTTTCCCCTTCCCCCACCTCTGCCTGTCTCTTAAAAAAATGGTCAATTTTATATTATATATATTTTACTACAATTCGAAACATCAGAAAAAATATGAACGAGTACTGTTTCATTAAGAGGATCCTGAGATCTTAAAACCCTGGTCCTTTCAATGATTTTACATATTTAAATGGTCACAGAATAGCTAAATCGCTGGTCCACTGTTATTTAGCAAAGCAGAGACAAACAGCATTAAAATTCTCTACATTACAATTTGAATAGACTAGAGCAAGCTGGTTGTTTACATATTTATGCTTATTGCATAACAGCTCAGAAGAATAACTATTTGTAGAATCACCTGTTACCACTAAATTTTCCACTATGTTTTTTTTTTTTTTAAATACTTGTAGAGATACATGTGGGACAGGGCATATTAATCAAAGCAAAATTAAGTTTCAGCCTGATGCCCAAAGAGCAATTTAAAACATTTTAAATGTTTTTATGTTATTTATTTTTCCACACAGAATTGTCTAGCAAGCTTTCCTAAGGATTAAAATTACTGGTTAAACAACTTGTAATATGAACAGGAAGCATGAAAATAAATTTACACCCAGTGAGTAATCACAAGCCCTGCTACAGTTTCCATTCTTCCATGGTCTAACATTTCATCAAGCAACAAATATGGCTATGGATGATTCTGAAGAAAGTACATTTGTTTTCCTCTTTTTTTCTTGCCATCTGAAGATCCTGGCTTCTTGTTTTCAATATTATATTGATCTCTACCTGCATCTATACCCTTAAATTCTACCTTTCCTCCTGTTGTGGATGGGAGTGGATGAATTGTTCTTGTTTATAACCACAGCTTCATTTCTCTTCTTCCTATTGTGGACATAGTTATTTCAACTTCCTGACCTCTTACTACCTGCTCAACCAGCTTCACTCAGTTGATCAGAACCTCCATCTTGCTCTGCCCAGTGGCCAGTTCTCAAACTTCATCTCTCTCAACCCTCCAGCAGTGTTTGAGTTATCATTTTCCTACTGACATGTTTTTGTTTTTGACATTCTACCATGTTAATTTTCCTGCTTCTTCAGCTGCTTCCCCTCCTCCATTTCTTCTGCTTGCTCCTTTTCCTCTTCTTGACTTCTACATGCTAGAGTGCCCAGGACTCAGGCCAGGCTCCATTTTCTCCTCTACCAATACTCTTCCATACAGCTGTATCTAGTTCCCATATGTAAATACCATCTCTCTACTAATGACTACCCAAAGCATATATCCAGACCTGACCTCCTCCTGAACCCTAGGCTCATGTATCCAACAGTCAACTCATCATCTCCATGGAGTGTCTACGAGGCATCCAACTAGAGCAGTAGCCTTAATCAACACCCCCACCCAGAGACTTCTCCCTCCAGTCTGTTCCATCTGACTCACCTGTTAAGTCCACAATGCAGAGTACTAACCACTATACAATCACAGCCTCACCTGTTAAGTCCAAAAACCCAGAATGTATCTTTGAATTTCTTTCCCTCTCCCCTACAATAAATATATCTGCAAGTCTTGCCACCTTGTATATCTCAAAACATTTCTTAAATCCAGTCACTTTTGCTGGCTCTCCCACTATCATCCTTGTGTGTTATCCATGCTTAACTTCAGCTAAGGTAATAGCCTGCCCACCAGTCAACATGCTTCCATTCCTGCCCTCCTATACTTCATTTTCCACAGAGCAACCAGACAGAGCTTTTAAAAGCTAAATCAGGTTGTGCCATTTCATTCAAAAGCTTCCAGGGTGGGGCTCCTGGGCTGCTCAGTCAGTTAGGTGGCAGACTCTTGGTTTCAGCCCAGTTCATGATCTCAGGGTTTGAGATCAAGCCCCATGAGCTCCATGCTGGATGTGGAGCTTGCTTCAGATTCTCTCCCCCGTCTCCTCTGTCCCTCACCCCCCATTCTTCTCTAATGGAAAAAAAAAAAAAGCTTCCAGGGTATAGGCATCCTACTTAGAATAAAATCTAAACTGCTTATCACCCCCAGGTCTGTCTCTGACCATCCTTCAGATCTTATTTCCTACCATCCCCTTCTCCCATGTTCCAAAGCTCTCAGTCAAATCATTCTCATTATTCCCCAAACATACCAATGTGTTTCCCTCCAGAGAGCTATTTACTGATGTACAATAGGTTTTTGGTAATTACTTACTGGACAAATTATTTCAAGCTGGGCTTTTTCCTTTTCCACTCTCACTGTATTATTTCTGTTAGTTTGTACCACTTCCTGTACTCACTTCTACACCCACTCTCCATTATGCCCAGAGAAAAAGAACACTATCAGTATTATTTAAGGGTTACTCATTGGATAATTCAAAGTGTTTCTTTTTCAAGTGAGAAAGCTAACAGAAGGAGTAGTATCTTGATTTAAGGCAAACTGGGAGCATGTCTTTAAAAAAAAGTTACATAAGATGATTAAATTTTACAGATCTACTATATAACACTGTGGCTGTGGTTAATAACACTGTATTGTACACTTAACCACATGTTATGAGGCTAAATCTCATGTTAAATATTCTCACCACAATAGAAAAACCTCCACTATCAGATATTTTACTTTTTTTTTTTAAGATTTTATTTATTTATTTGTTAGAGAGAGAGAGAGAGAGCGAGCACAGGCAGACAGAGTGGCAGGCAAAGGCAGAGGGAGAAGCAGGCTCCCTGCCGAGCAAGGAGCCCAATGTGGGACTCCATCCCAGGACGCTGGGATCATGACCTGAGCCGAAGGCAGCTGCTTAACCCACTGAGCCACCCAGGCATCCCCACTATCAGATATTTTAGATAAGCTTGCTGAGATATACCATATCCAGACCTCAGGCTTCTGTTGGAGGCCCACTACTTCTGTAGCTGAGCAGACTGAGCCAGCATCTAATAATTTGCATTTGTACAACATCACATCCATCTTTTTACCAGGAAGATTCAAGATCTGATCAGCTCTCACCACTGTTTTCCACCCTTCCCTGTGCCACCACCATATGTCTATCTTCCTGAAACTGATTAAGGCTAAAACCTAGAGTCCAATCTTGGATTTCTCTACCATCCTTCTGCAATCCAGTGTTCTTGAATAAACCTCTTTCTTCCAAAATACCAAGAACTTCATGTATTCATCCCACAAATATTAACTGAATTCTTCCTTGCTTCCAGGCATTATCTTATCTCCGATGATATAAAATGGATAGCAACGGACTGACCTGTGCCAGCATTACTGCAATTCCTTTATGTTCCTTGAAAGAAAATTGCTATATAAATCCACACATTTTACAATTTTTAACTTAATGGTGTTTCCCAAGGTTCCATCTCGATTCCCTCACTCTGTACTTCCCTATCTTTCAATTTCCTACTATGTTTTACTGCCTATCGTCAGATCTCGGTACATGATATTGACTGGCATCTTCTGTTATGTCCCTTTGCCTACATTCTTCAATTTTCCAGGCACCAGACTACTTTCTACCTCAAATACAAAAGCCAACTCAAATTCAGATTAATCCAGGAAGACTATGTGGCAGAACCAGGTATTAAAGGGCTTCAGGAAAAAAACTACAAAACATCCTGTTGTGAGCACCATGCAAAATGAGTAAGACCAAGCACTACTTTCAGGGGAGTGGACGTAACATAAATGCAATGTGAGTATAATACTATGACCTAAGGGAAATGATAAAATATGGACATCCCATATAGCTGAGAGACTCACAAGGACTTCTTGGAGGTGGCACATGCCATAAGTGGTTAAAAGTGAGCAAGATTTCAATAGATACAAATGACCAAGAGTTCCAGACAGACAGGCCGGTAAGAGAGAAGAGCAGCATGAAAGAAAGGATCCTAAATGATGATCCCTCTGTCCTGTGGCAGCAAACGTCAGGAGCAGCTGTGCTTTCTGAAATCTCATTCCGCTGGCAGACAAGATTATCTGCCACAGTGGTTAATGTCTATTTGACGATAATAATGACAGTTGAACAACACAGACTCACTCCTATGGGTCGATAAATGAGTGGTACTGGCATTATCAAGACAAGGCATCTCTTCCTCAAAGTGAATGACAGAGAAAAATCAGGCAAACACAGGTGGAAGGCATTCTTCAAGAATGACATGAAGCTATGGCACGAGCAGTTTCTCTCTGTGGCTAGAAAATGCAACAGAAGACAGTGTTACAGAGTTTTAACCACAATAACAGAGATATGGCTGACTTGAGCAGATGGAGAAGGCCAACTCCTAAACAGCAAGACATGGCTACGTAATGCACGCACACGCATACACACACACACACACACACACACACACACACACACACACACACAAATGGATGAAGGCAAGTTCTCGTGTTTATTTTCATAATGCCTTTCATCTTTGTGCATGCAGAACATACTACGTGAGATTCAGAATATGTGTTAGACACTCGGTACTGAGCAGGGTGTGAAGGAAGCAAAGCAAGTTTTTGTCTTCTTCCCATATCCCCTGTTAGAGCTCTTGGGGAGCCACTTCTTAGCCTCTTTGCTCTTTTCACCTAAACCCTTAGATATAGATACAAATATAAATATAAAAATAGTCACTTTGAGTTTAAGTTCTTTTCCTAAAGCACATCAAAACATCAGCTTATTCTGTTTTCATATCCGGCCCTATAAATTGCATGCAGCAATTCTAAGACAAAGATTGTTTTAATTAAAAAAAGAAAGCAAAGAGGGGCGTCTGGGTGGCTCAGTGGGTTTAGCCTCTGCCTTAGGCTCAGGTCACAATCTCAGGGTGCTGGGATCGAGTCCCAAATAGAGCTCTCTGCTCAGTGGGGAGTCTGCTTCCCTCGCTCTCTCTCTGCCTGCCTCTCTGCCTACTTGTGATCTTTCTCTGTCAAATAGATAAATAAAATCTTTAAAAAAAAAAAAAAAGAAAGAAAGCAAAGATAAAGAAAAGCAGCTGTATGTGTTAACAGGGAGCTGCAGTTGGGTCCAAGGTATTTCTAAGGCATTTGAATACTGTGCTGTGAGTCACAGCTCCAAGGCACCAACTCTTCAGAGCATAATTCCTTCTATTGCTATAAGATGCTGCCACACACTGAAGAGTGGTTTTCTTCAAGGGAAATGTTTGATATAGGGCAATATATTCATGAGACATCACCTAATAAAGGGGATTGGGAGAAGTCACGTTGACTCTAGAACAAAAGTTCTCAGTCTGGCCTATGGTGGGGGTGGGTCTGTGGATGGACTACAGAACATCTGTGAGCTCTTGAAATTATATGTAAAATTGTGGCTATTTGCATCTTTCTGGAGAGGTCCTCCATAGTTCTGTTTTTGTTTTCAAAAGGATATGTAACCTCCACAAAGCTCAGGGTCCAGGGAAAGCACACTAGTTTGCTGGGGCTATCATGCCAAAGCGTCACAAGCTGGGCAGCTTAAAAAACAGAAATTTCTTGTTTTCACAGTTCTAGAGGCTAGAAGTCTGAAATCAAACATGTTGACAGGGTTGGTTCTTTCTGAGGATTGTTATAGGAACATCTGTTCTGGGCCTCTCTCCCGGGCTTGTAGGTAACTGTCTTCATGTTCACACGGAATGAATGTTCTCTGTACATGCGTGTGTCCATGTGTCCATTCTCTCCTTTTGAAAAGGATACCAGGGGCACCTGGGTGGCTCAGTGGGTTAAAGCCTCTGCCTTCGGCTCAGGTCATGATCCCAGGGTTCTGGGATCGAGCCCTGAGTCGTGTTCTCTGCTCAGCAGGGAGCCTGCTTCCCTTCCTCTCTCTATGTCTGCCTCTCTGCCTACCTGTGATCCATCTGTCAAATAAATAAATAAAATCTTAAAAAAAAAGAAAAGAAAAGGACACCAGTCATATAGGATTAGGACCCACCCTAGTCCAGTGAGACCCCATCTTTAGTTACTGTAAATGTAACTTATATTTCTTATATTTCTAAAAAAAAAAAAAAAGGGATGCCTGGGTGGCTCAGTTGGTTAAGCGGCTGCCTTCGGCTCAGGTCATGATCCCAGCGCGTCCTGGGATCGAGTCCCACATCGGGCTCCTTGCGCAGCAGTGAGCCTGCTTCTCCCTCTGCCTCTGTCTGCCTGTGCTCGCTCCTGTGCTCTCTATCTGACAAATAAATAAATAAAATCTTAAAAAAAAAAAAAAGAGCACCTCTTTCATTAAAAAAAAAAAAAAAAGATCACCTTCTCAGGAACCAGGTGTTAGGACTTCCGTATAGGAATTTTCAGAGGACACAATTCTACCCATAACAGAAAGCACAGCAGTGGGGTGTAAGGCATCTTTTGTCCCATTTCAGACATACATCCTCACCATTTCCAACCTGGGAAAGACAGTATCAGTAAACTTACAAGAACGTTGTAACTTCTATACCCAAGATGAATATCATAATAGGAACACCAGTCATAATGGATTAAATGATTCAATATATGTAAAACTCACAGATCAGCACCCAACACATAGTATATTTTGGTTAAATATTGACCATCATTTATACGCATTCACTCCTAGTATCCTATCTCAAATAGGAGATTTGCCACTCTTTCCTCTTGCCACTCAAATCTGAACTGGAGATGTTTTGGATATAATTTTTCTCCCTATGATTTTCTCCTCCTTTCTCATAGTCACATGTTACATCTTTCCCAGGAGATGGGAAGCATCTGGTAGCCTGTGTATATCATGCTCCCCCAAATTCAACAGGCACTTTTATCTCTGAAGATAAGCCCTTCATAGTCACCCTATGGGCAGTGCCACAGGCCCATGACACATCTGATCTGTTAAAGGCCAGCAGAAGGCCATAAATTCCCTTCCCTACAGTTCTTGCCCTCCTATGATCAATGTCAAGTGCATATTTTGAAGCCTCCTTTTCTTTTTCATTTTTCCTGAGAATAATGGACAAAATTTATTCCATTTGGAAAAAAAAATATTTTATCTACTTTTTCAGAGTTTTTCACAGTTCACCTTCTTTTAATGTTTCCAAATGTACTTGTTCTTATAACTTTCTAAAGTATTTATTATAGCACGAACATTTGTACTCTTTCCTTGGGATGTATTTACTATTTTCAAACTGCTCTTCTAGTTCAAGGGTGAACCATTGATAAATCAGCTCTTTTGCTTTCTAAACAAAACTATATCCCCCCTCTAAGTATTATTCCTTTTATGTACATTTTCTTATAAGAAATAAAGTCCCATAAAGTAATAATACAAATATTGATTTAATTGCATTTAATAACTACTGAATTTCCACTATGTCCTGGGCATTGTGGTTGTCATCAAAGATTAAAAAAATGAAATAAAGCAAGACTACAGTTTTCTAGAAAAGAAGGATAACAGAAGAAGGGAAATAATAGCTGTTAGAAATTGGAAGTTATCATGCCATGCAGTATGTGGAGAAATTTACATGTTATATTACTTAAAATTATCATATAAAAAAAGTATAAAAAAGATGTAAATATTATACTTCTAGTAGAATGGCAAAATCTAACTGCAAAACTCGAGCTCTTTCTACTTTATTGCATTGCCTTGTTAGTTCTACAAATATTACTAAGACTCTACTATTTTTTTTTTTTAAGATTTTATTTATTTATTTGTCAGAGAGATAGCGGGAGCGAGCACAGGCAGAGTGGCAGGCAGAGGCAGAGGGAGAAGCAGGCTCACAGCTGAGCAAGGAGCCCGATGTGGGACTCGATCCCAGGACGCTGGGATCATGACCCGAGCCGAAGGCAGCTGCTTAACCAACTGAGCTACCCAGGCATCCCTAAGACTCTACTATTAATGCCAAGAAGATTGCTGGGTACCATGAACAAAATAATTAAACACAGCCACAATCACTACCCACATGAACCTTAGAGTCTAATAAAGGAAGCACATTAATTAAATTCATTTAATACTGCTATTTTAAAACACATGCTAGGAAGAAGAGAAATATAGGCTCTTTTGAGAGCTTCTAATAGTCTAGGATTTCAGTCCTAAGGGAAGTGAGAGAATGGTTCCCAGTGGAAGGGATTTTTGAGGTAAGATTTAAAGCGTAATGGAGATTTTAAAAAGCCAAGGGCCAGGGCACCTGAGTGGCTCAGGCAGTTGAACATCTGAGTCTTGGTTTTAGCTCAGGTCATGATCTCAAGGTCATGAGATCGAACATTTCATCAGGTTCTGTGCTCAGCATGGAGTGTGCTTGAGATCCCCTCCCTCTCCATCTGCCCCTCTACCAATAAATAAATAAATCTTTAAAAAATAATATAAAATAAAAAGTCAAGAGTCATTAGCACTTCTGGGAATTGAAACAGACATATACTCTCTTATTATTCATGCCAAGTATAACTACAATTCATAGATATTATATATTAAACAAACATCAGAAGACTGAAAGATAGAGAGAGAAGGCAATTTGGCTAGGTACCACAGGACCCAAGGAATGACAGAATGGTTAAGTTTCCTGGGTTTTCTTTTTGCCTTACATATCCTGGACTTATAGCCAAGGTAGCCAGTGACCCAGAAACATTAATGAGGATATACAAAAAATCCCAACTAAAACGTGATCTCTCTAGCCAAAGGATGAAGAAAAGGAAAAAGTAGCAAGACAGAAAACTTTAGACAATACTCATTCCATTCTAGTCAAACACTAGAGAAAAACTGTAGCCATGCTCCCATCCATGTTAATGAATGCTGTGTGTGGATCTTAGACTTATACCCTCAAGAGGGTGTACCAACTGCCCCCAAATACCTGCCAGCGTGGTATCAGAACAGGTCAAATAGGGAGATAGGATTTTCATCCCCAGCTTTCAGTAATAAGTACCCACCACCTCCATCTGTGTTATAAGAAATCATGTATGGGACTAAATGGAGAGTCAGAACTTCCACAATCACCCAGAGATAACAAAGTCACTGTGATATCAGCGGGGACTGCTTGTATCACCAAATCCACCCCCTGCCCAGCAGTAACAAGTAGCCCCTCCCATATCTCACATGTCAGGAGGTTGTATGGGGAACCTGAATTTCTGCCTCAATAATGAGGTGGTGCTCCTCCCTCTCCTCCTTCTGGAATGGTAGCAGAGGGGAAAAAAAGTAAATAAGGTCAGAGCATAATAGGAAAAATGTATGAGCTTCAAGAGAAATCACTAGTCATGCCAAGAACCAGGAAGATATCAAACTGAAAAAGACAATACATGCCAACATAAATATGACATAAATGCTAGAGTTATCTGATGACAATGTTTAAACATCATGATAAAGATGCTTCAATGTGCATTTATCAGCATGTCTGAAACAAATGAAAAAATAAAACGATTTATTAAATAAATAGTAATGTCCAACAAGGAAACAGAACATACAAAGATTTATCAAATGGAAATTTTAGAACTGAAAAATATAATAACTTATAAAAAGCTCAGTAACTGGCTCAACAGCAGAATAGAGAGAACATATGAAAGATTAGTGGAATGGAAGTTAGAAAAATAGATATTATTAATCTGAAAAACAGAAAAATATACTGGAAAAAATGAACTGGGCCTGAAAACCTGAAGAAGTACACAGGATCAGAGCTATAAAAGCATGGGAAGAAATAACAGATTAAATTTTACAAATTTGGCAAAGAGATTTCTAGATTCAAGAAGTTTAGTGAACCCCAAACGGGAGAGACCCAAAGAAACTCATAGCAAGAAACATCATAACTAAACTTCTGAAACCTAAAGACAAAGAAAAAATCCTAACACAGCCAGAGAAAAATGACATCTAACCTACAGAAGAAAAATAATTCAAGTAACAGCAAATTTCTCATTAGTCACTATAGAAGTCAGACAAAGTGACACGATATTTCTAAGGTGCTGAAAGAAAAGATATGTCAAACCAGAATTCTGTACCCAGTGAAAATATCGTTTAGGAATGAAGAAGAAACCAACACATTCTCATATGAAGAAAACTGAGGGAATTTGTCACTAGAAGACCTTCCCTAAAAGAACCTAGGAGGGCAATTGTGTTTCTTTATGCTAGCAAACAAATATGCAGATGACAACACATACAATACTATTTACACTTGTTCAAAAAATGAAATGATTTAGATGTAAATATAACAGCATGCATAAGATTTGTCAACTTAAATACATCAGTGATGAAAGGCATAAAAAAAATCTGAATAAATGAAGAGACATATCATGTTCAACAGAGTAAAGATATAAACTCTCCCCAAATTGACACACAGGTATAATGCAATTCCTATCAAAATTCAATCAAGATTTTCTTATGGATCTATATAAATTATTCTATAATGTATATGAAAAGGCAAAGGAACTAGAATAGCTAAAGCAATTTTGAAAAGAAAAATAAAGTGGGAGGAAACCACCTACCCAATTTCAAGACTTACCATATGGCTACAGTAATCAAAGCTGTGTGGTACTGCTAGACAAACATACAGATCTGTGGAAAAGAATAGAGAACATAGAAATAGATGCCTATAAATATGCCCAACTCATTTTTTGACAAATATTCAACTCAGTGGAGGTAAATAGTCTCTGAACTTACTGGTGGAGCAATAAGATATAAGTAAACCTTGACCTCAGTCTCACAGCTAACACAAAATTAACTCAGAATGGATCAAAGACTTAAAAGTAAAACATGAAACTATGGAACTTTTACAAAAACATGAGAAAATCTTCAGGATCTAGGACTAGGCAGAATTGTTAGACTTGATACCAAAAGCATGATCCATAAAAGGAAAAATTCATAAATTGGACCTCATTTAAATTGAAAACTTCTACTGTGCACAAGACCCTGTTAAAAAGATGAAAGGACAAGCAACAGAGTGGGAAAATCAAACCACATTTCTAACAAAGTATCTAGACTATACGAAGAACTCTCAAATTAAAATCATAGTAGGATATTTCTACACACATATCAGAATGACTAAAATAAAAATTAGTAACAAGATCAGATGTTGGTGAGGATGCAGGGAAACTGGATCACTGATACATTACTGGAAACAGTTGGCAGATTGTTTTTGTTTTTGTTTTTTTAATTTAACATGCAACTGTCATGTGATGCAACAACTGTACTTATGGGCAATTATCCCAGAGAAAGGATGATTCGCGCTCACACAAAACCATGTACCTGGATGTTTATAGCAGCTCTATTCAACACAGCATAACACTAGAAAACAAATGATATCCTTCAGCAGATGAACAGTTAAACAAACTGGTATGTCATAATAAAAAATATCAAATTGCTAATACATATAGCAAGCTGGGTGAATCCCCAGAGAATTAGACTAAATGAAAAAAGCCAACCACAATCAGTTACATATTTGATGATTTCATTTACATAACATTCTTTTTTAATTTTTTTAATTTCTTGTTTTTGACAGAGAGAGAGAACATGTGCTATGTGAGAGCAAGAGAGAGGGAGAGGGAGAGAGGGAATCTCAAGCACTAAGTATGGAGCCTGACACAGGGCTCAATCTCACAACTCTGAGATCATGACGGAAGCCAAACCCCAGAGTCAGACACTTAACTGAGCCACCCAGGTACCCCTCCCCCCATTTACATAACATTCTTGAAATGATAAATTACTGAAATGGAGAAGAGATTAGTGGTTACCAGAAATTAGTAGGGGGTGGGGCACTGGATAGAAGAGAGTATGGTTATAAAAGGACAACATTAAGGATCCTTGTGCTGATGAAATATTTGAACGGTATGAATGGTATGAACGTCAGGGTCCTGGCTGCAATCTTCAACTACAGTTTTGCAAGATGTTACCATTAGGAACTGGATGAAGTTTCCACAGAATATGTCTCTATTATTTCATAAAACTGCCTGTGAAACTAAAACTATCTCAAAATGAAAAGTTTAATACAGTATTTTTTAAAAGATTTTAGTTATTTGACAGAGAGATCACAAGTAGGCAGAGAGGCAGGCAGAGAAAGAGACGGGGGCGGGGGGGAAGCTGGCTTCCCGCTGAGCAGAGCCTGATGTGGGACTCGATCCCAGGACCCTGAGATCATGACCTGAGCCGAAGGCAGCGGCTTAACCCACTGAGCCACCCAGGTGCCCTCAAAATGAAAAGTTTAATAAAAGGCAGAGTGATAGATAGAAAGAGATCAAGACTCTGGTCTTGATCTAAAAGTGTGAGGAGTCATTGCAGTGTGTTCAGCAGAGAATTAGCTTAATTTGAATTGTGTTTTGAAAAAAATCACCATCTGCAATGTAGAAAATAGAGGAGCAAAAGTGGGTATCTCCCCAATATGCTGCTTACAGTTCAATTATGCTGCTCCAGCTACAGAGGCTCAGTCTGGGATAGAGAAGCTGCCTAGAGAATCATGTCATTGATTTATCAGTTGCCTTGAGCTAAATTCTCCTCTGATGTGTTCATGGGAAAATTCCCATAGAGTTAAAAAGGTGAAAACATTTGAAAATTGGTTTGATGTGTTGACTATTTTAATTCATCAATCAGGTAGGCATGATCAAAAGCAACCTGAGCATGCTTTGTGACCTCTACTAAAAGAAAGAAAAGTCTTACTTCAGCTTCTAAAATAAATCATTTTACAGAGACATTACAAGTATCAGTGGTTACATGATTTTCTTTAGCATTTGCTAGAGATTTAATGCATTCAGACACATTAAAAGAGTTGTTCATGAAAACTCACAGAAGATGAAAAACGATGCTATGTTACAATTTATTATGCCTCAATAGGTCACCTTTTCTGAAGCAAAAATGAGTGCCTTTAAATATAGTTTTGGGATTCACCACCCTAATTGTTTACTGTGTATCTTTTACCTAAGGATACAATCCATGCCAATGATTACAAATTATAATTTATCTACAATAAGTCAATTGTTTTTGTTTTCCAACTTCATAAAAAAAAATTTAGTCTAAACATTTTTCCTCCCGCATTGAATGAATTGCCCCTTATTTTAGTGTCACATAGACAATGGCTAAGTGGACAACTACCAGCCTTCCATATTAAACAACCTTTTATGGAGCATCATTCACTTTCATTTACATTATTTAATCATATAGTGATGCAATGAGGTATTCAGAGTAGGCTGCCAATTAATGGAAAAGTATAAAAGCTACGGACAAGCAAACCAGCTTCTCCAATATTTAGCCACTAGCCATATGTGGCTGTGAAATTCTTGAAATATGCTAGTCCAACTTGATCGTATTATAAATGTAAATTACACACTGGATTTTGAATATTATAAAACATCTCATTAATATTTTAAAATATGGACTGCATGTTGAAATGATAATTTAGATATATTGGGTTAAACTAAATGTATTATTAAAATTAACTTCACTTTTTTTTCCCTTTAAACATAAAATCATACTTGGAGCTCACATTATACTGCTAATAACAGCAGTGCCCCAAATCTTGTCAACAAAATGTCCTACATGTATCTGAAATCCAGGTTCCTCTCTCCATCTCCACAGCAAACACCCCAATCCAAGCCACTTTGTCTACCACTGCCCATTCATAATCTGCTCTTCACTGCAAGCCAGAATGGCAGTGTTTTTAAAACTGTTATCTGATCATACTATTCCTCAACTTCAACCTTTTCAGGGAACTCCCATTGCCTTTTCAGTTAATGAAGTGTTCTTGGTGTTGATGTGTTAATGAGGTTAATGGGGTTAATGAAGTGTTCTTACCTTGGTGTACAAAACTTTATGAATCATTTTTGTCCATATCCAGCCTCACTTCTCCCACTTCCAACATGTGGAAATTTTCTCAGATACTTACAAGTTTCCTTCTGCCTTAGGCCTTTTGTATATTTGGTTCCCTCAGACTGTCTTCTGCCATCTTGACCCATGGACTCCTACTCATTCATGAGACCCCAGCTTAAATATCACTTCCTCATGATTCCCTGTAACAGGATGCACTTCCCATCATAGAACCTTATAATTCTCAGCACACTTACACTTTTTTAACATTCATCTTCCCAACGGACTATAAACTCCATAAAGGCAAAGACCTTTGGCCTCTTCCACCACTGCATTTCCAGCACATGGCTGGAACTATGCTCGTCAGATAGGAAACTTCAACAAGTATCTGGGTGACTGACTGATGTTCTAAAATATTGTAGCCATATTAAGAGTGAGAAAGCCAGTTTTTCCCGCAAGATAGTTTATCGATCAAATTTTGAAATCTACATGTTGGCTATATGCAAGAACTAGGTGATCTAAAAGCTATTAGTATACACAGAAAACTTGCAGGTCTCATTTATTGATTTTTTCCCCCAGCTCTAACAACAAAAACAGAAAAGAGATCAAGAAGCTCTAAAGATAAAAGAGTCTACGCCTGAAATTTTGGAGCAAAAAGTTAAACTTGTAAAGATTTTTTTTTAAAGGAAATGTGCCTAACGCATAACTGCATGTAACTTTTTTTATTTTATTGAATAATTTACTAAAGTCAGGAAATACTGTAAATAATATCTGAGAACCTTTGAGAGGCCTTTATATTTATCACCTTTGTCTCCATGTGTTCTCTTCTAGGACTTTGCTCCAGCATCTTATGACAGATATTCTTAAGTGTCCTTTATTTAAAAAAAAAATCTTTGTTGAACCTTGATTTCTCCTCTAGGTCCTGTTCTATGTGCAACCATTCCTTTGCCATCTACTTTAATGCTTAATATGTACGGGGTCTGTGGTGTGCATGCTCCTCTAGTCTATGCTAATTCCTTGTAATAATTCTTTGAATTTCTTCTCAATGATTATTAGCTCTCCAGGACTGTTCACTTTTTTTTTTAATATATTTTATTTATTTATTTGACAGACAGAGATCACAAGTAGGCAGAGAGGCAGGCAGAGAGAAGAGAGAGAGGGGGAAGCAGGCTCCCCGCTGAGCAGAGAGCCCGATGTGGGGCTCGATCCCAGGACCCTGGGATCATGACCTGAGCTGAAGGCAGAGGCTTTAACCCACTGAGCCACCCAGGTGCCCCAGGACTGTTCACTTTTACCAAAAAGTCACCGATGACTTTCTCCTCAGTCAGTCTGTTCCCTTTGTTCTCTTTAGGATATGACAGCCTTAGAAAATACCTTTCTATTCTTTGTACAATTTTCACATTTCCCTGACTTAAAAACAGTACCTAATTTTTCAAGAAAGTATCAGAAAGTTGGAACACACAGAAGCAGTCACCCATAATCTCATCACCTTATAACCACCTGAACATTTGACATCATTCTTTGTCTTTTTCTGTGTTTTCAAAACTTTTTATTTGAAAAGATCTTAATAAGTATAGACATAAATTTTTCTCCTGTCATTAAGAACATTTCAGGGACGCCTGGGTGGCTCGGTTGGTTAAGCAGCTGCTTCAGCTCAGGTCATGATCCCGGCGTCCTGGGATCGAGTCCCACATCGGGCTCCTTGCTCAGCAGGGAACCTGCTTCTCCCTCTGCCTCTGCCTACCACTGCCTGAGCGCACACTCTCTCTCTCTCTCTAACAAATAAATAAATAAAATCTTTAAAAAAAATTTAAAAAAGAACATTTCAAAGACATAATTTTAATATTGTATGTGATTTAATATTAAATGTTAACTGTTTTAAATATTTTTATCTGTGAATGCTTTTAGTTATTTCAAATTATTAACATGGGATCATTTCCTAGAAGTAGAATTAATAGATCAAACAGTTGATATTTTTGGTTTTTGATTTAAGAAATTAATTTCACTAATGCACTCCATTAGCAATCCCATTTCTCTATGCATGTATCAGCATTAAATGGTATATAATTTGTGTGTGTATATATATGTATTTCTTTTTGAGAGAGAGTCTGTGCATGCACGAGCAGGGGAGGGGCAGAAGGAGAGGGAGAGAGAATCTTAAGCAGGCTCCACTTTAGCACAGAGCCTGACATGGGACTGGATCTCACAACCCTGAGATCATGACATGAGCAGAAACCAAGGGTTGGATGCTTAACCCACTGAGCCACCCAGATGCCCCACCAGTATATATTTTCTAATTACTGATTTTTTTTTTTTAGATTTTTATTTATTTATTTGACAGAGATCACAAGTAGGCAGAGAGGCAGACAGAGAGAGAGGAGGAAGCAGGCTCCCCGCTGAGCAGAGAGCCCCATGCGGGGCTCGATCCCAGGAGCCTGGGATCATGACCTGAGCCGAAGGCAGAGGCTTTAACCCACTGAGCCACCCAGGCACCCCGCTAATTACTGATTTTGAAGGCAAAATATTCCTTTGAGTTAACATCATACTAATATGGCTAGAATATCAATATTAAACATAGCTTTTCCACTTTTTAAATTGACATTCATATTCTTTGTGTCATTATTTATAGGACCTTTAAGATTCTTTTAATTAATTTTTAGAGGCTATCTATAGTTTAATTTTTAACCCTTCATTTTTTCTTTACAGCAGTTTTAGGCTTACAACAAGACTGAGAGGGAGGTGCAGAGATTTCCCATAACCTCCTGCCCCCACACATATACAGTCTCCCTCATTATTAACATCACTCACAAGAATGATAAATTTTTTATTGAGGATAAACCTACACTGACACATCATAAGCAGTATAGTTTACCTCATGGTTTACTCTTGGTGTTGTATGTTCTGTAGGTTTATTCAAATAAATAATGACATCTATTCATCATTACAGTATCATACAGAGTATTTCCACTGCCCTAATAATCTCTGTCCTCCACCTATTCATCCTACCTCCCACCCCCAGCAACCACTGATGTTTTTTTTCATTGTCTCTCCTTTTCCTTTTCCAGAATGTCTTATACTTGACATTGTGCAGAGCAGAGCCTTTTCAGATGGGCTTGTTTCACTTCACAACATGCATGTAAGTTCCTCCATGTATAGCCATGGCTTACTAGCTTATTCCTTTTTATCTCTGAGTAATACTCCACTCTCCAGGTGTACCATAGTTTATTTATCCATTCACTTGTATGTTGATTGCTTCCAAGTCTAACATTTATGAATGAAGTCGTGATAAACATCATCCACTTGCAGGTTTTTGTGTCAAAATAAATCTTTTATTCCTTGGGACTAATATCAAGGAGTACAATCACTGGATTTTAGGTTAAGAGTTTGTTTAGTTCTATAAGAAAGTGTCAAACTATCTTTCACGGTGGCTGTACCATCTTTTGTTCCCACCAACAACATGTGAGAGTTCCTGTTGCTCCGCAACCTCACAGCATTTGGTGTTGTCAATGTTCTGAATTTTGGCCATTCTAATAGGTGTGTAATGGTACCTCATTGTTTTAGCTTGCATTTCCCAGATAATATAGGCTGTGGAGAATCTCTTCAGATGCTTACTTGCTATCTGTATATCTTCTTTGGTGAGGGGTCTGTGGAGGTCTTTGGCCCATTTTTTAATTGGATTGTTATTTTCTTATTGTTGAGTTTTAAGAGATCTTTATATATTTTTGATAATAGTCCTTTATAAGATATGTCTTTTGCAAATATTTTCTTCCAGTGTGTGGGTTGTCTTCTAATTCTTTTGATATTGTCTTTGAAGAATGTAAGTTCTCAATTCTAATGAAGTTCAGCTTATCAATTATTTCTTCCATGTATCATGTCTTTGGTGCTATATCTAAAATGCTATCATCATACAAGGTCATCTACATTTTCTCCCATTATCTTCTAGGACTTTTATACTTTTTCACTTTTACATTTTAGGACTATGACCCATTTTGAATTAATTTTGACAGGTGAAAGGTCTGTATCTAGATTCATTTTTTTGCTTTCAAAGATTTCCCATCTCTATAATTCCACAGTACTTTGCATATATTCCTCATAATACTTGGTATAAATTTCCTTATATAAGAACAATTTTAATATGTATATGAATAACTATATATACATATAATTTATGTATATATACACATATATATTGCTCTTATATAAATTGTTCTCTATTCTTAGGATAATATACTCTGTGCTTATAGAAAGGGACTTCTTTATTTGTCTCAGTACAGATTAGTTGTTGCTAGTGAAATGAACCAGCAAAGCAACTGAGGTTATTAATTCTGAAGAAGAAATTCTGATGGATTATTCAATAGTTCTCATATAAATGAAAGAATTTTAAGAAGATGGCAATGAACAGCTGTTCTCCATTTAGCAAAGGACCAGCAAGAAATAACAATGGAATTAGAGGGATGAGAAAGTTAACTGAAACACACTAAAAGCTTTGTTATCCTAAAGTTTGCCAATTAGGGTATTCTAGGAGTCATTTTTTCTGTTATCTCACAATAGAGATATTCAGCTTAAATGAAGGCAAACTGGAATAGAGTTACAGAAATAAAATGAAGCAGCACAGAGCTGCTTGTTTACTGACATGAGTTTGGAGTGACAAATCCATTTGATCTCTGGTTCATAAAACTTTCTCTTTATGATTCACATGTGCTCATTTGTGTCTTTTAGTTTCTTACCTGCTTCACATAAAAAATAATAAGGAAGCTAAAGAAACTGGAAGCCAGATCAACAGATTGGAGTTGTTTATGAATACCTTAATCTATAATATAAGTGAGTCATAAAGTGTTTACTGTCAAAAATATGTCCTTATAAACAGAAAAGCATTCAGGTATAAGGTAAGTGGTTAGTACACATTAACTTAAGGTCTTTAATTTTTAAAAAAAGTTTTTATTTATTTTTTAAAGGATTTACTTATTTATTTTAGCGGGGGTGGAGGCAGAGGGAGAGCAAGGGAATCTCAAGTAGACCCAGCTGAACACAGAGCCTGGTGCGGGGCTGGACCTCATGACCCTAAGATCATGACCTGAGCCAAAACCAAGAGTCAGATATTCAACTGACTGAGCCCCTAATGTTTTAGTTTATTTAACAAATATTTATTGAGAACTAAATATGTGGGTTAAGTCAGTTAAGTGGCTGCCCTCAGCTCAGGTCATGATGCTGGGGTCCTGGGATCGAGTCCCACGCCAGGCTCCCTGCTTCTCCCTCTGTCTGCTGCTCTGCCTACTTGAGCTCTCTCTACATCTTTCTGTCAAATAAATAAATAAAATCTTAAACAAACAAACAAAAAAGAACTAACGATGTGTTCTGTGCTATGTACTAGAAAGAGACACTACCCCTTTCCTCATGGTGTAACACCATAGTTTAATTGTACCTTCTTACAGAAAGTCCAAAATATCATTGGAAAGTAGGCTGACAATGATTTAAAAATACATAAAGTAAAGAAGGGGCTTTCTGTAAAATTATTTCTGTGGAAGGTGAATAGGTATTATTTGGTATGTGTGTGGGGAGAAGAGTTTCATGGCCAGACACACCTGGGGAATTCTAAGATAAAGTTTAACAGATTACTTTATAGTAGGCTTTCTATATGTTTGTTTTTATTTTACAAATCTTTATACAACAGTATATAATATTTGTCATTCAAAAAACTTTATAAATGCTAAGTCATTCAGTCCTCATAACAATCCCAGTATAAAGGGTATTTTTTCTCCTTCTATTTTATAGATGAGGAAACTAAGATTCAGAGAGATTAGGGAATTTGCCCAAATTCACACAGCTCCAGAATATGTCCTCACAACAACTGTTCTGTACTGTCTTTCCACCTCCTAATGTTCATTATCAATTTCTAAGATACAGCATGCAGGATCACTGGAACTTATTTGATTATGAATCACATCCCCTACACACACAGGACATTTTTTTTAAAGCATACAATGTCATTATTCTGTTGCCAGCATGTCCTGTACACAGTGGTCCTTCTCATTGTGTAAGCTTCTAGAGCAGCGAATGGTTCCTAATCCTGACTGCCCATTAGAAATACCGAGAAAATTTTAGGAAAAACTGAAAGGTCTTCCCTCACATCAATCAAAGCATTGTCTCCAAGGAATGGATGCCAGGCAGGGATGAGAAACACTGCTCCAGAGAGCCATCTGCTGAGGTCTCCATGCCTAGTGTCACACAGGACATTCTTATTTGGCAAATATTTTATAATAATAATGGCATAAGGAAGAGCTGTTTGTTTGTTAGCTAGTTGCTCCAGCTCCTTCTCAAACTGGCTGTCAGTTTCTTCTCTATGATTTTGTTTCTTCTATAGTGGAGGTGTCAAGATCGGAGATGATCTTCGTGTCCAATGAACTAACACTAGAATTTCTGTGTGATCAGCACTGTTGAGAAGAGTCCTCAGGGATTTATGTCTGAACCATAACAAGAAAAGGATGCAAAACAAAAACTAAACCAACAAGGATAATGAGGAAAGTGGTACTTTCTATTTCAACAAAACAGCTTCAGGAGTGTCTGGGTGGCTCAGTAGGTTAAGAATCTGCTTTCAGCTCAGCTCATAATTCCGGAGTCCTGGGATCCAGTCCGGAGTCAGGCTCCCTGCTCAGCGGGGAGTCTGCTTCTTCTTCTGCCCCTCCCATGCTTGTGTTTGTTCTCAGACACACACACACACACACTCTCTCTCTCTCTCTCTCTCTCTCTCTCATATAAATAAATAAAATCTTAAAAACAAAACAAAACAAAACAGCTTCAGATCAGTATGGCCTGATCCCTTGTAATTTTAAGGGACCACAAACAGGAAGAACCTTCAGAGGTGGGGACTGAGACTCTAAGAGGTGCAGTGGTGAAACATCAAGTAGTATTGTAGGGAACATCCCTATGGAAGGCAGAATAATGGACCCCTAAAGAGGTCTCTGTTCCAAGCTCTGGAACCTTTGAACATGTTACTTTACATTGCAAAGGGACTTTGAGGATGTGATTAAGAATATTAAGATGGGGAGACTGTCTTGGATCATCTGAGTGGCCCAACTAATCACAAGTGAGTTTGCTAGAGGGAAGCAGAAAAAGGGAGATGCAGCTATGAAAAAATGGTCAATGAGATGCAATGTTGCTGGCTTTGAAGATGGAAGAAGGGGACCATGAATCAAGGAATACAAGGGATCCTAGAGAAGCTGGGAAAGCCAAGGAAATACTCTCCTCTGGAGCCTCCAGAAAGGAACACAACCCTGCCAACATATGACTTAACCCAGTGAAATTTGTGCCAGACTTCTCACCTAAAAAATT
Organism: Taxidea taxus jeffersonii; assembly: GCA_003697995.1. Lineage (NCBI taxonomy): Eukaryota > Metazoa > Chordata > Mammalia > Carnivora > Mustelidae > Taxidea > Taxidea taxus. Next base: position 40,470 of record ML109932.1, read on the forward strand.
ATAAGATAATAGTTTTGTAAGAACTATAAATCTTAGGGACACCTGGGTGGCTCATTTGGTTGAGTGTCTGATTCTTGATTTTGGCTGAGATCATGATCTCAGGGTCCTGGGATCCAGCCCCCAGTCAGGCTCTGTGCTCAGTGTGCTCTACTTCAGGATTCTCTCTCCCTCTGTACTCCCTCTGTACCACCCCCCAAAATAAGTAAATAAAAATGTTTTAAAAGTACTATAAATCTTATAAAGTAAAAGTTTGTAGGATAAAAGTTGTATTGTTATTTTAAGATACTATGTTTTTGGTAATTTGTTACTGCAGCAACAAAACTCACACAATCTCCTGAAGGAGCTGAGGCATGGGGGAGAAACAGTTGATGCTGTTTGATGGCATTTCTTCAGGGAAAAACGTTACACAGTAGAGTTAAGAGTAGGAATTCTACTTGATACCAGGTCCAGTGAATCAGAATAAAAGTTACAATCTCCTGAAGTATATTTCTCTATGACTAAAATGCTTCAAAGTTTCATTTGGGGATCAAATTATTTTTAGTACAATTTGATTAAGAGAAAACATAGTAAGATCAAGGACTTTATGATAAATAATAAGAGAAGTTAAAGTAGAGAACATGGGTTAAGAAGCACCAGAAAACTTCCCTGTATCCTCACCTGAAACTCTACTGAAGGATTTGATAAATACCATGCTCTCTCATACAGTGCTTAAAGTTAAGCAGTCAAGTCAGTTAGCAATACCCAAAACTATCTTCTTCCATAATTATTCCATATTCTTCCTAAAATACTTAGAGAATATCCTTTAAAGTTTTCTTAGGGATGTCTCCAGAAATCATTAACCCCCAAAACAGGATGATTTCAGAGATTTATGATGTGTAAAAAAAATGTTTGGGGCACACAAATTTAGCTTTTTTCTGTAGTGGGTCCATTTTAAATGTGTATTTTAAATACTCAACCAAATGCTATTTGTTCATTATGAAAAACTGCATGATCCTAGGCTCCCAACTCAGATGTACCCTTATTTTTCATCTCATTAGGAAGCAGAACAGTTCTAAAACACTGGTTAGGAAGCCAGAAGACTATTTCTAGAATTGTCACTGATAGCTTAACTCCTTTATCCACTTAACATCTTTATTTCCATTTAAGTATAATTCTTTCCATTTTCTGCCAAGGGATGATATAAAGGTTTTTACACCTTCAGCAGTAGACACTGTGGTAAACTAGGAAATGCATGATCTTAATACAGTTTCTACAGTTATTGCTTCTTAACAAACTAATCCCTCAGCCTACATTTTTTTTCTTAAGATTTTATTTATTTAACGGACAGACAGATCACAAGCAGGCAGAGAGAGACGAGGAAGCAGGATCCCCACTGAGCAGAGAGCCCGACGCCGGGGCTTGATCCCAGGACCCTGGGATCATGACCGGAGCCGAAGGCAGAGGCCTTAACCCACTGAGCCACCTAGGCGCCCCCCGCTCAGCCTACATATTAAAGCACAGTTTCAAATACATTTGTTCTTATAAAACAGGAACTCAGAACTAAAATTCAGGATAGGTTTTGAAGTGGGTGGTAAAGTTTTATTTATCCTACAAATATGTATGCACCTGTTTCTGAAAATTTACATTCTTATAACCAGAATTTTAAGCAAAGAAGAAATTAAAAACTGAGGCCCTTCAAGCCAGTACCATGTATTAACCAGAATAATAAACACTGAGTAAGATAATACTATATTAAATTATAAATTGCAGTAGTATTGAGTGAAAGCAAGATTAACAACAGGTTGCTTCAGCATTACTTTCTCTCAGGCAAAATTTATGTAAAAAGTTTCCTCCTTTCTAATCCCAAAAGGGATCTTTCTATCTCTACTAACATTATAATCATCCTTTCCAAGTAGGCTCCCAATTTCAGAATGAATGGGGAAACAGACTGTTTCTTTTTATCTTTTACCTCAAGGAAATCTACATTTTATTTCCTATGATTAATTTCCTTTTCTTATCAAAAGATTTTCTGTAACATAGTTATCTGCCATAAGATTTTCCCCAAAATTTATGCTAGGTGTTTCTTAAGTGAGTAAAAAAAGTGCCTAGAATCACCAAACCTATTCAAATTTCCTGAGCAGTGGAAGAATTTGCAAGGTAAATAAAGGCTGAAAAGAGTCAACTTAATTTCTTTCTGTCACTAACACTAATGGGCATAAGCCACCTGAACATTGTATTTTTAACATACATTTTTTGTCATACACCATCTTGTCTTCTTAAAACTGTTGTATCTTAAGCCCTTACTAGATTTTAAGCTTCACACATTCAGTTGTATAATGTGTGTTTTTTATTCCTCCTGCACCTAGACTGGGACTTTACACATTGCTGGTGTTCAGTGCTCAAACACTGAGATATTGGAATAGTTGCTTCAGCCTTTAAGATACCTAATCCAAAAATATGGGCAGACTGTGGCAGATATGTTGGTTGTCTATTCAATATCCACTTTCCACTTCATTGTAATTTACAGAGCCCCCTGTTTTACAGGTTGGCTTTGTGTCCAGGTAAAATGCTGCATTTCCTACTCTCTGCACTACAGAAGCCATGTGATTACCACTAGGGGCCACTAGGGGCCAATGGGATAGGAATAAAATTCTGCTTGGGATTTCTACAAGTACTTCTTTTCACTGTGAAGGGATGAATTCTAGAAGTATTTCATCCCTTTGGAAACATTGACATGAGGCTAAAACTAAAGAAACCATATTGTACCAATGAGGCGAACCTTGATTCTGAGAGCCATATGGTAAGGATCACCAAACACTAAGACAGAAGACCAGGACATCAATGATAGGGAAGTTGCTGACTCTGCCCTGGACTATTTCTGTACTTCCCATTATGTTAGAATATTAATTGCTATTTTACTAGGACACCATGTAGGATATTCATTGCATTCAGCCAAGATCAGTCTTTGATGTCACATATTTTGCCACAGCCCTTGGGTTCAAGTTTCATGGGCTGTGGAACCATGCAACCATCTCTTAGCTAAAAGCAGAAGCTTGTGTGCTTTGATTCAGCCCAACTCAGTGAATTCAGTCCAACAGTCAACTGAGTCTACAATTTTCATAGTATCCTGCTCTGTCCTCATGCTAAAACAAACAAACAAGCAAAAAAACAAAATTGGCTCCTTGACTAATATTTTCATATTCCACTGGTAGTATGTACATCATATCTACACTTTCCAACCCAGAAATTTGAGACACCAAAAATCTACACATATTATGGCCCAGGCTGAAACTGCAGCACCCAGTTCCATGATATATGGCCCAGTCTTTTCTCAGTCTTTAGCCAGATCCTATTTTTAAGCATCTATAAACATCCACCAAGTAATTGAATTCCACATGTAGTAATAATAATAAATTAAAAAGCTGATATGATACCAATGCCGTGGTTATTATCTGTGCACTAGCTATGCTGTCATGTAGAAGTTTCTGGGCATACATAATCTATGTACTTCACATCTATCTTCACAGGGTTGTGAGACTTCAATTAGTTGATACGTGCAAAATATATCATAGTTCAGGTATGAAAAATTGAAATAATACAGAATTATTTTTATAATAAAAATTTAGTTACTTTGATTATATTACTCATATAGAATTTTTCATTTTTAAAAACAACTAAAATGATTATTTTTAGCTAAAAAAGATAAAGAATATCTTACTGTATTGTGATGATAACATATTTGTTAAGTTTATGTTCTCATTCACTTGCTGCCTGAGGTCATTCAAAAAGCATCTGTTGCTGGCGAGGATGCGGAGAAAGGGAACCCTCCTACACTGTTGGTGGGAATGCAAGCTGGTGCAACCACTCTGGAAAACAGCATGGAGGTTCCTCAAAAAATGGAAAATAGAGCTACCTTATGACCCAGCAATTGCACTACTGGGTATTTACACTAAAGATACAAACATAGTGATCCGAAGAGGCATGTGCATCCGAATGTTTATAGCAGCAATGTCCACAATAGCCAAGTTATGGAAAGAACCTAGATGTCCATCCACAGATGAATGGATAAAGAAGAAGTGGTATACATATACAATGGAATACTATGCAGCCATCAAAAGAAATGAAATCTTGCCATTTGCAACAACATGGATGGAACTAGAAGGTATTATGCTTAGTGAAATAAGTTAATCAGAGAAAGACAACTATCATATGATCTCCCTGATATGAGGAAGTGGAGATGCAATGGGGTTGGGGGTTAAGGGGGTAGGAAAAGAATAAATGAAACAAGATGGGATCGGGAGGGAGACAAACCAAAAGAGACTCTTAATGTAATAAAACAAACTGAGGGGGGTGGGCTGGGATGGGTGTTGGGAGAGGGGGGTGGGGTTACATTATATGTTTAAATAAAAATAAAAATAAAATAAAAAAATAAAGCATCTGTTGATTGCCTATCCTTGGGGCGCCTGGGTGGCTCAGTTTGTTAAGTGTCTGCCTTTGGCTCAGGTCAAGATCCCAGGGTCCTGGGATCAAAATTTATCCCTCTGCCCTCCCCCTGCTTGTGTTCTCTCTCTCTCTCTCATGCTCTCCCTCTCAAATAAATAAAATCTTTTAAAAAAATGAATACCTATTCTTCTCTAGGAGTAGTAATAGGAGTCATTCACATAATAGACTGGGTTATTATGCCTGGATATTTTTGAAGCTGGTCAACTTTTTATAATTTAGTTTATATCAAAGTTATCAAGGACTCTTGACAAAATTCTCTGTACAGAATTAGAAACCATTAAAACAAATAACTGTCTATAACACTACTGGGTTGATCTAGTGTGTTCCTTAAGATAGCGAAAAAAAATCAGAGACTGAATTGTCTTTTGATCATACATAATACAATTAACTGCTAGGCTGATGCCAGTTATGACTGTTTTGCAGTTCATTTGAAAATCTGTAAAAAGAAACAATTTCCTTTGTCATTTAATTGAAAAATACTTTAAACTGACTATAAAGATAAGCCTTTGGCAAACCATTGAGTTCGCTTGCAGTAAATCATATCAATTAATGAGATGTGGGAAAGGTTAGAGCCAAGTAAGTAAAACAGGGTAACAGGATGATACAGGTCATCTATTTTAGGAGAAAGTGAAAATTTTGGTCATTAGTCATTTAGCCAATAATATTCATCTGTATTTGTTATTATTTAGTGGAATATGCATGCTTTAGAGTTCAGGGATTTTATTGGTTTAGATGACATGGTTTGGCTTTAGAATTCCTTGGAAGAGTGTAAGTAATTTCAATCTGACAGCCACTCTAATATCTTCAAAAATTGATATCAAAACATTTCTGTATTGAGACTCATCACCATCAGGGTAATTAGAAGGTGACTATGCTAATTCCGCATGCCAAAAATGTTTGCTGCAATGAGACATTTGATTTTTTTTAATGCAAATAAAATCATTTTTAAAGGCAACAATCACCCATTACTTGAAAGAAAATCTTTTTAGGTAATAACAAAAGCAACAAGTTAACCTCAAGTGGATTTTAACTTATTTAAGAGAATTTTGAAGTTCAGAGTGTCAGAATAAAGAGTTCTTATATTTAAGAAATCTTCAATTCCAGTGGCTCTTAAACTTTTTTAAAAAGATTTTATTTATTTATTTGACAGACAGAGATCACAAGTAGGCAGAGAGGCAGGCAGAGAGAGAGAGGAGGAAGCAGGCTCCCTGCTGAGCAGAGAGCCCGATGAGGGGCTCGAGCCCAGGACTCTGGGATCATGACCTGAGCCGAAGACAGAGGCTTAACCCACTGAGCCACCCAGGCGCCCTGGCTCTTAAACTTTTAATGAAAAAAAACCTCAGATCATTTTCTTCCAACAAAAATTGGAAGAACTCAGAACTTTTAGATGTAGAACAGAAACACATAACTGCCATAATAGACAGTCGACAAGGACTTTCGACTATCTTTTAAGAATACTACTTGCTCATCCCCCTCTCAACTCCAATTAAATATCCCTGGAGCATTTGAAATTTTGAAAATTACTACAAAGTCAGAAAACTTCTACAGCTGATTCTCATGATTTGTGGGACTTATGTTTTATAGAGATGCTACAAATGCTAAACTAGCAAATACCAACCATTGGTCCTAGGAGATACACAGGGTCAAGTTTCTATGAGCCCCTTGTCACAATACTTTTACAACATTTTCACCAACCTATGGAATACAATCTTGTTTTATGTGTGTTTCTGCTTAAATGCACCTTATTTAATATATCTTTCATATAAATAATTATGTGCAGTATTTTTTTAATAATAAAACACTAGCCAAGAAGGGTTTAACATTTTCCTGAATCCTAGGTGATATGATCATTAAGTTTCTTTGGATTTCAGACTCACAAAAATGTGCTTTTTAAAAAAGCAACTGTCATCTCATGAATCCATATTTGACTGCCTTCCCATCTTTTCCATAAATTCATTATACACTACAGATGTTACTTTAACACTTTCTGGAGTGGCCTCACATGCAGATCAACACATTTTATCTTCCTTTCTCTGGATATATTCTATTATTAATTCATTACCATTGAGTTCATAGCCAATAGAATTATAACTCATACATGAATGAAGCTTATCTAACACATGTGTTTTCTGCCTAAGACATGTCACAGCCTTCTTGTACTTAGGAAGAACAGACAGCATTTCATCACAATGCTTAAGGGCCATTTTAAACAGTGAAATCACCAACAAAAAGCAGAAAAATGTAAAAAAAAAAAAAGGGGGACAAAATAAGTTGCAAAAAAAGATACTCATTTACAATATGAGAGCTGAAATAAAGTTATCAGGTCAATTCTAAGAAAACTGGGACAGTTAGTCACTCTGAGAAATTTTCTGAGAAAGGAAATGGATTATCACCATAATGTGGCTGGAATGATCTCTTGTTAAATTTTTTTACAATGTTCATTCACTCATTTCTTTAAACATTAGTAGATATTTATAGAGTACCTATAATGTACCAGTAATGTAGCTACAACAGGAGCAAGACAGTGTCAGCTCTGACTGAATTTATAATCCACCTGGGATGTAGGTAGGTAAATTACAATACAATGTGATATAAGCATTGTGAAAAGTAAATTAAAGTGCTGTGGAACATGAGGAGGACTTCACCTAATCCCATCATTTTTTTTTTAAAGATTTATTTATTGGGTTGGGGAGTAGGGTGGAAGGAGCAGAGGAAAAAGGAATCCTCAGCAGACTCTGCATTCCAGTGCCAGAAGTAGGGCTCAATCCCACAACTCTGTGATCAAGACCTGAGCTGAAAGGGTTAGACACTTAACTGAATGTGCCACAAAGACACCCCTTACTTAACTCCACCTTAAAGCACAGGTACAAGTTTTCCCACTTTTCTAATTTCACTGACCATTCCTTTTTTTTTTTAATTTTAAAAATATTTTATTTATTTATTTGACAGAAAGAGATCACAAGTAGGCAGAGAGGCAGGCAGGGGGGCGGGGAACAGGCTCCCTGCTGAGCAGAGAGCCCAATGTGAGGCTCCATCCTAGGGTCCTGGGATCATGACCAGAGCTGAAGGCAGAGGCTTTAACCCACTGAGCCACCCAGGTGCCCATTCACTGATCATTCTTTAAACTCAAGCTCAAGAGTTACCTTCAGAAACCTTCTCTGGGTTTCCCCAATTCCCAACCTAGTTTAGACAATGTCTTCCCTGCTCTATGCCCTCATTAATTGCAGGGGAACAAGAATGAAGGCAAAGACCATTTTAAAAGCTTCTTGAGTTATTTGAATAATCAGTTCTAGAGAGCAGAGGAAAGATACTGACAGCACTTCTGAAGAAAAGAAAAGAGATCTGGCTATGATAAGCCAAGGGAATTCCCAGATTTGCCATGAACAAGTTAATAAAAATCCTCTGGATCTTAAGAGTCCTCACTGATGAAATGAGCAACTGGTTGAAACAATATTTCTTAAGACATTTTGTAGACTGAAAATTCTATGAGAGGGACAAGTTAAAAAAATATACATATTACAAGTCATTTTGCCATGGCATATAATACCTTATCCTTGACAGTTCATTTTTTATTCTGTTAAGAAAATCCAAAATTAATTTAGAAATTAATACTTTAAGCAAAAGCCCAACTGATTAGAAAGCATGGTTTTTGCAATTTTTTAGGACTTCACTTTTTTTTTAACTTTTTTTTTTTTTTTTAAGATCTGTTAGAGAGAGAGCTAGCACAAGCAGACAGAGTGATAGACAGAGGCAGAGGGAGAAGCAGGCTCCCTGCCGAGCAAGGAGCCCGATGTGGGACTCGATCCCAGGACGCTGGGATCATGACCTGAGCCGAAGGCAGCCGCTTAACCAACTGAGCCACCCAGGCGTCCCAGGACTTCATTTTTAAAGGACACAGTAATTAAACAGAAAAAATTACTGAGTTTATTCTAGAATCAACTATATCTACTGTACTACCGGTATTCATAATAGCCATTGGTCTATTAATACTTCCCTAGCTAAGACGAAAACAAGACAAAAAAGTGACTTTCAAGACCTTGGAAAACAGAAAAATCAGGTTGCCCTTCAAACTTTAAGCTAGCAAAATTCAAACTACAGATGTGACTCACTATCCTGAAATTAAAACAGCCTTTAAAAGCTTGGAAGACTTAAAAGTTTGGAAATAACAGAAGCTTCAACGAATTTTACCTGGAAGTAATCACAGGAAAACACGTCTGAAATGGGTTTGCAGATAGTAAGCAGAAGAGAAAGAAACCACATTTTACCCTGTCTGGAGAAACAATGAACAGAAAGAGGGGTGGCTAGCCTGGGAAAGAGATGGCAGTTGGCAATGTTCATGCAATGATGTGCAGGGGAAAGGCTCACCAAACAGCTGCCGACTACTGGGGAGGTGAAAAGGATTCACTGGGTCTCTCATGGCTTGGACAAAGGATCTCTTACAAGAACCACCATACCCTTGAAGCAACCACTCACAACTTTCCATTATTGCAACCTGAAAATGGTTAGGGAAGAACCCTCAACATTTGACAAACTGCAGGGAGAATGTTTAATGAAGAGCAAAGTATGGTTTTAAAATGTCTCCCCACAGGCTGCTTATGAGTTCCAAGGGGGAAAATAGTACCTATCCAGAGGAGAAACAAAGTAGCACCTTGATCAGGAGATCAAAATTAATATTACCAATGAAGGGTACTTTCACATATGATGTCCTGAGTAGGACACTTTTATCAGTAGTAGCATAAAGATTCCTTCCAGACATGTATAACCTGAATCTAATCATGTGGAAACATCAGACAACCATAAAACGAGAAACATTCTCTTAAGAAAAAAGAGAGACAGAGAAATTAAGGAAGAAGTAAAAACCTGGCCTATATTCACTGAAAAACCTCAGTGTCAAAAAGGGCAAAGAAATGCTGAAGAACTTCTACAGATTAAAGGAGACTAGAAACATGACAACTGAGTGCAATCTGTGAGCCTTGGCTGACAGGGAAAAAAATCATTACAAAATTTATTATTATTTTTTTAAACATTTTTATTTATTTATTTGAGAGAGAGACAGAGATAATGAGAGAGAACACACAAGTCAGGAGGGAGAAGGAGAAGCAGGCTCCTTGCTGAGCAGGGAGTCCGATGCGGGGCTCGATCCCAGAACCCTGGGATCGTGACCTGAGCCGAAGGCAGAGGCTTAACCCACTGAGCCACCCAGGTGCCCCCCATTACCAAATTTATTATTGGGACAGTTGACAAATTTTGATCATGAGTAGTAAAGTATAATACAGTATCAATGTTAAACTTCTTGAAGTACTAAGTACTGTACTAAAGATTATGTAATAGAATACCTTTGTTCTTAGGAGATACACATTGAATTATTAAGGGATAAAATGTCATGATGTATATAACCTACTCTCAGTGGTTTAGAAAAATATATATATATATACATATGCATGTGTGTGTATAGAGAGAAAGAGAATAATCATTTAAAATGTTAAAAAAAAAAAAAGAGAACCACTGCATTCTTCTCTAATGTATTTTGTAAATGAAGAAACTCATTTCCTCTTGACAAGGTTCCCTTTATAAGGTTCTTGCCTGATACCAAAAAGGTGATATGCTGGAGAGGAGATATAAGCATTTTGATCATTAAAATTTAGGAATTCTTTTTGCTGGCTTTTATCAGCAGTATTTGAAATCAGTTTTTGTCAGTCAATTCACCTCAAAAAGTGTGAGTTTCTTCTTATGCGAAGGCAGAGAGCTAAACCCTGCATCATGCTGAATTTATCCATGTGCTGACCCTTGAAGGCTCTAGGAAACTGGCCAAATAGCCATCCCTGTATACATTCCCATTGGCCATTTTGTCTGTCAAGTATCCCAATATCATTATGAGACTGTGTAACAGTTTATAATCTAAAGAGCATCTTCACACTGCCTTAACATTGAGAAATCCTGCAAATAAAACAAAACAAGTATGACCTTCATTTTACCATCTGTAAACTGAGAGGCAGAAACCCTAAGCTGATTAACATAGTCTCACGGAATTCAAATAAAAGTCTTTTAAGTCAGCATTTACTTGATTACTTTACACAATAAGGCTTTCTCATTACATGCCATCATTTATGTTTAAGATGATGTATCAGAAGCAGTGAATATCATGCAACAAAGAAGGGTTAAACTGCACCTACTGTTATTATAGTTGAAAAGCAAACTAATGTATTCTAAATGATGCTTTAAGATCAAATGATAAATCTCTGCTTAACTATGCATTAATTAGAAAATCTTCATAAACATATTTCTATAATATTGGCTTTATAGAATTTTCACTTGACTAGAGAAATATATTTTGCATTTCCTTCATTTCTAAAGCTCACACTGTTTGGAAGGGAGCCTACAGTCCTGGGTATTAGAGTGAGCTCTGTCTCTAACCAGTCAGGTTACTTGTGGAGAAGACAATTGATTTTCTATACCCTCGGCCTACAAATTATTAACATTAAAAGACTGAACTAGATGATTTCATGTTTTTTTCAGGTACAGCATTCTCCAACCAACCAGACATACTTTTTGAACTCCAATTCTGGTTCTCTTGATGATCTGGGGTTTCATTTAAATGATTAAAAAGTGTTTTATTAAATTACCTAGTGGTAGACTGTGTCAGTATTCTAGACATATCAAAAGAGTATGTATTTATTTATTCATACATACTAGAAAAAGAAACCATATGGAGAAAGAGAATTGCGGAGATAGGATAAAAGCACAATTTGGCCTACAATTTCAAAAAGTGGGCAAAAAGGAAGCTCTCAAATAATGCCATTTAAAAGGTTAAAGTCTCTTATAAAAGTGCATTTGGTTCATTACTAGATTACTAGATATTGAAAATAAATTATTTAAAATAACTAGGAGAGAAGAATTTCCAGGCGTTGTCTCCACACTGAACTTACTTTATACTCCATTAAAATTATGCAGCCCCAGAGAGATGCCCCAATAGAAACTTTACAGTTTCCTCTTGAAATGCTAAAACTAGCATATAAATTCATGAGACAGGAAACCTTGAAAGAATAGGGAAGCAAATCTAGAGGAAAAACAACATTAAGAAATCTGAAATCTTTTTGTAATTCCTTGGCACTATATTAGCTCACAAAACACCCACTCAGGCTTATTGTCTGCAACAGATACTGTATACAATAGTCTTTTTTTGCAATGGAAGAATATTAAACCTGTTTCTCAAGTCACTAAGCACACTCCTGCTTTAAAAACATACCAATTCCCAAAGCACGCATAGACATTTTGTGGTACTTTTTTTTCCTACCATTAATCGCTTTGCCAATATTTTATCCTAAAGAAGAAGGAAGTGATACAGATCATAGTTTCCAACAAAGGAAAGATAGTAGGGTCGTCTTCCTCATTCATCTTCATCCTTCAGCCAATGTTAGCTATGTGTCAGACACTATTTCATATATGTCCTAATTTAATCCTCGCAATGATCCTGAGTGTTGACCATAATCATTATCCCCGTATTTCATTTAATGTACAAGGGGGAAAGGATTCTGATGAGGTTGTGGTTCTAGGAGGTGAAGAGGTGAAAGAAAAGATGAGGGTGGCAGCTGCCATAGGAGAATGGGTGCCTTTTCTACTTAAACAAAAGGGAAGAAAAAAGAATGTGTGCTTCTATGGTGGGAGTCACAGAGGTTCGACAGGAATCAAGGCAGTTTGTCTCTGATTAATTTCCTTGGTTTCCTCATTGTAAACTTGGGAAAAGTAAATCCCATCCTTAGTATAAGATTATTTTGAGGATAAAGAGACCTTATATTTTTAAAAAACACTTTAGATGTTTCGTATGGATTAAGGATCAAACTTTATAATAGCTATTAGTATTGTTATACATTATTGATGTATATTATATATTGGTAGATAAATATAGTTACATATAATATTATTACATAGAATACTATTACTGTTATTGTTATCATTATTATATTGAAGCTAGTGGCTAAACTATATCTGTTATCTATCTGGTAGTTATCTATTGAAAGCCACTTGGAATTACACCTGTAACTAAAATAACACTGTGTATCAACTATATTCAGATTTTTAAAAATTTAAGTTACTTGGAATAATTTTTTAAAGAAGAAATGAAGAAAAAAAGAAAGTCGCTTGAAATGAATAAGCCACAATTTATTATGAAACATCTCTAGAGAATAATTAGAAGAACCATACCTATAAATCCTGAAAATGAAGTTTTAAAAAAGAAGCCAATTCCTGTCAGTGTCAATGTCAAGAAACCAACAAACTATATGCACTTAAATCCTAATGAAAATGGAGCTACATTATATCTTCTTCTCTTTGAATTCCAAAGTAGCTATTGGAATAGACTTGCTGAGTGTTTGAACATAGGTGTTTCTTCAAAGAAGTAGCTTCAAAGAAAAAAAATCTGACAATATTTCATGTTGGGGTATTTGATTTCATATATTTATAATTAATTAATGTTGTTATCACTTTTTTGTTGTTGAACATTCAAGACTCATTTGGCATGCACAAACATGAAAGTCTTTGCCCTAGAGACATCTGATGTAAGCTGACCGCCCATGATCCTGAGTCCCATCTACCGCACAGGCTTCCTTTCTGTGTTTTTCTTAGTTTCTATGTCCACGTAGGATACATTGGGGCACTTTCCACAAGGAGCCAAATGTCTCCTTTTCTGCCACAGGACAGAGTACTGAATTTCAGTGAGATAGCTTTATCATTCAATTAGTTGTTCCATCATCCCAACTATTACTATATAGAATATTTCAGAGTTACACAATTAATTGCCATTTGGAAAGGGAAAGAACAACCAGTAAATTCTTACATTATCCTTAGTTTAAATGTCACATAAATATATTAACTGTTTACTTGGGTAGCAAATTACACCTTAAAGGTAGGTTAAAAAAAAACCATAAAACCACGTTTTAATTTCATGAGCATATTTGCATTTTGTGGTCTTGCACTTTACTTCCTCAGAGCCATGCTCCATCAACTTGAAAACAGCTGAGGACATAAATATTATCAAATAATAATTTTTTTAAATTAGCATTTATGAATTGGAATTGAAGTGTGTCCATATTCCTATACTCCTCTTCGCCTTTGGCAAAACTGAGATTCATGCTTGCAGGAAAAGGCCTCTGTGTTTTTTACTCAGGGTACTTTTTTCCGTTTCTCCATCTTGTTCTATAGGCTGCAACACAAATTCTACAAAAGAAGAAAAATCTAGTCTTCAAATCTTACCCAACGCATTTTTGTTGGTTGGTTTGCTGGAACCACAGTTTATTCCCCATTCATGCAGAGAATCTCTAAAATGTAGCCAACAGCTGTAACATTAAGGAAAAATTTCTCAAGATAGTTTTACTTCAGGTCTTAAGGAAGTAAAACTTCCATTCCAGGGCTGGGGGTCCATCACGGACTAAAGGAGTCTCCTGATTCCTTCTGTGTACCTTTCTCTTCCCCAGCATCTCTTAGGTAAAACTCTCACTGAAAGACCTGGAGTCATCCCACAACCTGCTTGCAAACCCCGCCTGAAGCGAGAAATATCCATTCATTTACCTTCATACTCTTTCCCTATAAACATGTGTATCACAGAGTATAATTATTAAACAAAACAGAGTCACTGTCATTCTGTGAGTCCCAACCATGATTATAATTAACATAATTATAATTAATCAGACCAGTTTTACCTATTGTGAGATTTATGGGCCTTATTCAGTCCTAGTTCCTAGCTATACTCCTGTCCCTAACTTCTGGACCAACTCCAACCTAGTAGTTGAGGTCTTTGGAGATGCGCTTTCTTTTGGCAGATCTAGAACTAGAACCAAGAATCTAAAAGCAGATCTTAGCGATGGTGCTGTGGTAGCTGACTCTCGAGTACCAGCCATTATTTTGCTCCACTTTTCTGACTGGAAGCATGAACTGGACATACATGGAGGCCTGACTTCCAAGGCTGTATTACTATAGTGAGCTTCTGCTGCTGGGTCAGTGGCACTCATGCTTCACTCCATGCCTCACAGAGTGTCTTTTCTTTCATGCTTTACAAACCCAGCCTTAGCTACAGGGCAAGTGAAGCAGCTACAGGAAGTGTTCCATGGAGCTTGGAAGAAAACCTTCATTTCTTCTCCCATATAAATTACCACAGAATTCCCTCAAAATGGACAAAACAATGAGGCCATTACATATGTGTGTGAGTTATATAAATCTGGGACACAGAAGACATTTTGTTAGTCAGGATTCTGAGTTTTTAACCTTTGGAGGTTGTTAAGAGAACAAGGGTGAAACTTTCCAATTATAATTTATTGCCAGCTACTATGATTAAATAGATAACACTTAGTTATTATTGCTGCCATGATTATCTTCACCATCAATATTTCGTAAACAGGCTGAAATTGAATTGGAAAGGACTATTTCTCTCATGATTCCCCAAAGATGAATGAACACAGGATAAGAAGAAAAAGTATGTTCAAGTACCAAAGTGAAAAATGTAAACCTTAATTTCTAGGGAAAAATGTTTTCTCCACCCATATTCTGATGTGCAAATTACAGTTTAACTCTAGGGATGCCATCTGAGGGAAATGTTGCTTTGATATCTTTTTTAAGTAGAAGGTCATCATTACAAGAGGTTCCTGGTAAAGGTATAAAATTATGACTCTTATTTTGTTTTCAAATAATTGTATAAAGATGATGCAGTCAACTACCCTGCCATTTGCAAACTGAGGTTTTAAAAGCCTACTCAAAACATGGGGTGTTTTTCTTCCATTTTCCCAGCGCATAGCGATTTCCTCCTCAATGCTGTTCTATCAGTTTTACCCCAGCAGAAGCCTATTGAAAAATATCCTAAAAGTCAAAGGCAAAAAGGATTAATTATCCACTCTGACACCTCAAATTTGCGTTTAAGAAGGAATCTGCCAATGAGATGTCAAAAATATTTAAAGGAAAATCCTGACGCTTCTGACAACTGGTGAAGGAAGTTAATGTGGGCTGATATAATCTTACTGGAGTCTGGTATGGTTTGGATACATTAATTTAATGAAGGGTTGCAGGGGCCAAAGTTATGTTCCCACAGCCAGCCCTTTCGTAGAAGACTTGCTCCATCTGTGCAAAATGAGCTGTTCACTCCAGTTATAGACTTGATGGACAAATATCAAGACTTTAGGAACTGCCACTTATAATTAAATTATAGCCTACAGGACTAAGTTAGTAGACATGCTAAAAGTCTGAGTCCTCGGTGTCTGACCTCCATGACCACAAAAAGGCTTTCTGGGATAGGAGCTATGGAAGTCCAACTAGTCTACATACTTAAGAAAAATGGCTTTACTGTTATTATTTAAAGTAATGTGTGCAGAAAAGAGAATTAAACAAAGTATATCTGGTGCTTATTATAGTGTCTAATACAAACAGGCACTGCATAAATGCACGTAGATAGATAGATAGATAAAATATATCAATGATTGCCAAGGATTCAGGGCAAGAAAAAAAAATTCTAGACATCAAAGAATCTAAACATTTTCTTAAAGGGAAGATGGAATCCTATCCCTCTGAGAAGAATAAGAGAAAACTAGATACATTTACACAAATAAACAAGGCCTTCAACAAGGAGTCTGATGAAATTATATCTAATAAAGGAAGAGCAACACTTTTCTATGACTCAGTGAATGTAAATTGCTACCAGGTGAGTATTGCTTTGCTTTTCTAACTGCTCTCCTAAGGAGCTAACAATGCAAGCAATGACTTTCCAGTGGCCTTAAAAGCAAGAAATCATAGGAAGTAACGAATGACTTCAGTGGGAGAAACCAATTTTTTCCCCGGTCATTTACTGTGACTATAGCTGTCCTGGGAGATGACAGGATGACTTCCTTATTGCTCACATATGCAATACTAAATAGAAGGTTTTAAGGTCAGAGAGGCTCAAGTATCCATAATGGCTTAGGTATTTTATCTCTTAATAGGAAATTCAAGATCTTTTCAGCTAACAGATAAATCCTACGAAAGGATTATTTAAATTACTGATTTTTTTTCCTCCTGGTGTTTTTTAAGAAAGCTTTACTCAATGAATTATATTTACCCCTACTAATTCTATTATCTCAATTATGAAAACTAGTTGCTTTCTCTGTACTGTTCCAAGTGTCTGTCACTGCACTCTTCAAACTAAGAATTTTGGAATTCAGTGTAAAACTACGTAAATATGTGGAGCCAAAGTTTTCATGGTCTCAGTTAAACTTTTATATCGCTTTTGTACACTGACAGCTAAAATTACAACAGTTAACCATAGGCAGATCAAGCTAAGTGCTCAACAAAATAAAATGGCAAGTGATCATTTAATACCTTCATTTTTATAATAAAAAATAATTGCTTGTGTAACAAGAAGGTGCACCATGGTAGTTGTCCTATAAATCATCTTGCTACCTGAAAAGAAACAGTATATATGAAACAGAACATGGGTGTTGAGCTATAGTTAAATTGATGTCTTCACACATAGATCAATGGAACAGAATAGAGAGCCCAGAAATAGACCCTCAACTCTATGGTCAACTAATATTCGATAAAGCAGGAAAGAATATCCAATGGAAAAAAGACAGCCTCTTCAACAAATGGTGTTGGGAAAATTGGAAAGCCACATGCAGAAAAATGAAATTGGACCATTTCCTTACACCACACATGAAAGTAGACTCAAAATGGATGAAGGACCTCAACGTGAGAAAGGAATCCATCAAAATCCTTGAGGAGAACACAGGCAGCAACCTCTTCGACCTCAACCGCAGCAACT
The DNA here is from genome assembly GCA_003697995.1 of Taxidea taxus jeffersonii. NCBI lineage: Eukaryota > Metazoa > Chordata > Mammalia > Carnivora > Mustelidae > Taxidea > Taxidea taxus. The sequence goes on from ML109932.1 coordinate 57,727, forward strand.
TCTTCCTAGGAACAACGCCAAAGGCAAGGGAAGCAAGGGAAAAAATGAACTATTGGGACTTCATCAAGATCAAAAGCTTTTGCACAGCAAAGGAAACAGTCAACAAAACCAAAAGACAACTGACAGAGTGGGAAAAGATATTTGCAAACGACATATCAGATAAAGGGCTAGTATCCAAAATCTACAAAGAGCTTAGCCAACTCAACACCCAAAGAACAAATAACCCAATCAAGAAATGGGCAGAGGACATGAACAGACATTTCTGCAAAGAAGACATCCAGATGGCCAACAGACACATGAAAAAGTGCTCCA